>CABHPR010158141.1:0-48910 GCA_902168415.1 Peromyscus melanophrys | reverse complement strand
ACACACACACACACACACACACACACACACACACACACACACACACACAAAGAGAGAGAGAGAGACAGAGAGACAGAGACAGAGACAGAAAGAGACAGAGACATATAGTCAGATAGATATATAGATATACATATTAAAAATTGAATTTAAATTTAAGCCTAAAAAGGGATGAAAACACTTCTACTCAATAACATAGGTTAACAAATACAAAATCCAATGCCAAGATTGGGTTGCTTCCTTTGGAATTGTTGGCAAGTGAGATCCTCTAGATCCACAAACATTGTACAATACTGTCAATGCTGTTGGTTACCTTTTGAAATTGGTCAATATGACCCAATTTTTTGAAGTACTATACACTTGAGCCATAGATCATGGAAAAAATCAAGCTGGTATTGCACACAAAAGCTTCACTGGTATTAGATAGTTTTTATGATACTTTAGAATATACACATGCTTCCAAATGAGAAAAGGAATCAACAATCTTATCTAAAAATGTGACTTGTTTGGTACAGTAATGACCATCTAGATAAGACATGCCCTCTGTTGGCATGATGTCTTAATACAATGGCATGGAAATATAATAGCTGTCTGATTTCACTAAGGTCCACTTCTTAAGTTGAAACCCATATTTGGCACAATTATCAAGGGCACAACAGGTATAGACATATCATAATCTCCAGAGGTGAATTGACTGCTCTTTCTGTACTAAATGGATATAGTATTAAACCAACTACTAATGACTTATTTTTACACCCACAAATTAGAGTTTTCAGGCAACTTTGGTCAGAAAAGTATCTTTGTGCAGTTCATGGTGATCAACACAGAGATTTAAAACTGATCAAGCTTCATCATATAAAAGGCCATAGAATGCTCTAAATAAAACATCTGTATGACAACAACTGTTTCTAGGGTCATGGATCATAGTGGTACAGGAGAAAGAAAGGTTTTCCTAGTCACTGGTGGTTGATGATGACAAGGGAATAATGTTTTGTGTACACACAGTCCAGCTTCGCATTAACTTCACTGTCGTGACAACAGCACACAATAAGCATTCCATGTACCTGCCATGCAAAATTCCAGCAGAGAAAGGAAAAGTGGTCATGAAATATTACCACTAATTCATGAACTATCAGAAATTAATAGCAACTGGGAGAGGTAGACTCGGTTTTCTTTGAGGGTGAGGCCTTACATCCAATACATATGGGCCGTATAAACTGCACTTGATGAGTTTAAAAAAATAAACAACAAGAAATTTGCATAAAGTATTAGTTACTTTTTTGTGGCTGTGGATTTTTTATAATTATAACCAAGACAACTTACATGATAAATAATTTATTTGGGCTCACAATTAAAGAGGAATTGGTGCCCATGATGGCATAGCAGAAGCATTGCAAAAAATAGTAGGCATAGACCCAGGAGCAGGAACCTGAGAACTTATATGCTCTACTGCAAGCATTAAGCAGAGAAAAAAGGAGGGAGGGAGGGAGGGAGGGAAGAAGAGAGAGAGAGAACATACTGGGAATAGCATGAGGCTTTATAAACTGAAGTCATCTCATATTGGTGGAAGAATTAAGGCAACCCCATGTAGTTAGTTAAAAGGGAAGTTTATTTTGTGGGGTAGCTTACAAGTAAAGGGATAGGTTACAGGGTCTGGGAAAGGTGTAGTTCAGTCGGGCAGTGTTCTCTGGAGAACTCTGCTTGGTCTACCTCCAGCGTCCAGGGTCCAGGAACCAAGAGAGCCAGCGCATCTGGATCTCGGGTCTTCAGGGTCCTCTCTCAGTCCCGCTTCGTAGGCATAACAGTTATTGGAAGCCTCAATGGGGGTAGTACTTCCAGGGCAAAGCTGGAACAGCTACCCACTACATCCCCACAGTGATATACTTCCTCCAGCAAGGTTAAACTTTCAAGACTTCACTAAACAGTACTAGCAAATTGGAACAAGTGCCAGCATATGAGTCTATGGAACACATTCTCTTTCAAAGTACCACAGGGGTGGTGAGTAAGGGGTATAGATCATGGAAGAATGAGAAGAGGGGTAAATATGGTCAAAATTTATTCTACAAAATTCTCAGAGAACTAATGAAAAATGAAAAACAAAAACAAAGCAGAATAGCTATTTTTCTCATTTCCCTTTATGTCTTGAATAATGACTGTATTTTCTGTTATGTTAGAAGGATCTTCTTACTTTTTATCTGACATTTAACTTTGTTCATAGAATTTAAAGAGAAATCATATATTACATATATATTGCTAATCCATACGGCTTATTCCTTAGTTATTCCTTAGTTCTGAAGAGTATGAGTGAGAGAAAAATAAGTCAACCAATGGGAAATTACTTTCTGGAAACATTAATGTTACTAACTGTTCTTAATAAGTGGGGAAGTCATTAATGGCATAGACCACAGTTCATGATGGTCTAAGACCAAACAAAAGTTTTTTCTGAGTTTTAAATTTGACCCATCTCATGGCAAGCAGCCTGATAGACCCTTCAGATCCCATTTCAGAAAATAATCTTCTGCGATATTAGGTTTCATTCTATTCAGCCTTAACTCATATTCAGTTTTTGTTATTATTTCAGGGGAAAAATACATTTTAATTGAGACTTTATTTTTTTCCATTTCTGCCTTGATGTCATTTATTGTTATTCTTGTTATTGTTAGTATGATATTGTATTGTTGAAGAAATCATGTTCAAGTGCCATTTTTCCACTTAATTCTCTTCCAATTCTAACCCTTCCTGTACTCCTCATTTCCTAACAAATTATGACCTGTTCTTTAATTATTCATGCTACACACACACACACACACACACACACACAGAGAGGCAGAAAAAGAGACAGAGAATCAGAGATGGTAAGAGAGACATGGAGAGGAAGATATGGATAGAGAGACACAGAGACACATAATGAGAGTGTTTGCTAAAGCCACTTAGTGCAATGGTTCTCAACCTGAGGGTCATGGTCCCTTTAGGGTCACATATCAGATGTCCTGCATATTAGATATTTATATTACAATTCAGAGCATTAGTAAAATCATAATTATGAAGTTGCAATGAAATAATTTTACGGTAGATGTTCATTACAACATGAGAAACCATATTAAAGGGTCAAATCATGAAAAAGTTTGAAAACCACTGACTTAATTCTGGGAGGCATATGTGGTTAGAGTTGACTACTTGACATTGGCTAGCCTATCTGGGACTCATCTCTGGAGCAGAATGATTGTTCCTTCATAATATTCATTATTTACCTGCCATTCTTCATCTAGGGATGGGTTCTTATGAGATTTCTCCTACCCAGGGTAAGATTCCAACCGGTATTATAGTTGTTCAGTGCTTCTTTAGGCGGTAGCATGGTTGAAATTACATAAGTGTAGCTTGCCTGTCATATGTAAAATACACAGTACTGCAGCAGACTTTTAGTCCTCTGTTTCTTATAATCATTATTTCCCTTCTTCTGAAGTGTTCTCTGAGCCTTAGGTACAGATATAGATGTAGATGTGTAAGTTGCAACTGGGAACACCGTGATCAATAGTTTTCTCATTGTATCAGTTTTAGATTTTCTTTATGGGCTACTGTCTGCTGCAAAAAGAAGATTCTTTGGTGAGGGTTGACAATTACCTGTATCTATGGGTATAATTTTATTCAACTCTCAGTAAAAATTAAATCGCGAAAATTTCAGGTAAATGGATAGAACTAGAAACTACAACACTGAGTAAGGTAACCAAGACTCAGAAAGACAGACACTGCTTGTTCTTTATTATTTGTGGATTCCAGTTCTAAAATTTTAAATGTGGTTGCATGACCTGTATTAATTAAAGAAACTAGGGAAGTAAAGGAGGACATGGTAGTGAGGAGTTCTAGAAAGGAAAATAGTAAGACATGGGCCCTCTACAAGCAAACATGAGAAATGCAAGGACTATATTAACTGAGCAGGATTGAGGGAATACAGTATTGAGAGAGTGGGAGAGTAGTGATAAAGAACATTGAAGATGGCTGAAAAGCCACAATAAAACATTATTTCATGTTTACTTAAAATATATTTAATATATGAGTTTGAATATGTGTACATATTATATAGAGAATAAATAAAGTTGCATGACTTGGAGTGAAAACCCTATCTTCAAGAGCCATAGACTCTAACAAAAGCTTCAGTGCTACAAATGGAAAATGTTCTTTCAATTTGTTTGTCAAGGGAGTCCAAGGGACTCTGAAAACAGTATAGGCCATTTGCATAGTTCTTGGTTGTCCCTCGGGGACTGAAGGGGACAATTGTCTGTTGAAGGTGCTGCTACCCACTGTGAAGAAGAGAGCTCAAACTGACCTGGAAGTCTCCACTATGAAGACTTAATCTCAGAGTACTTGAAAGTTCTTTGAAAGATGCCTATGAAGAAAAACAATCAGTAGTCCTATCTAGCTGTAAAGCCTATGGATTGTAATTCCCAGAACACCGGGGTATACTTACAACTTCTACAGGGACATATTATCTTTGGGGAAACAAACAGAAGGGCAATTAAATGTAAGGCCCAATCAATAGGAAGGCAATCATTCCCGATACCATAAACCTAGAAAACATCCCATAGCTGGTGAGGATCTGCATCTGAAGCTCGACTACCATCACTTTCCTAATCCTGTAGAGTGCTTCCTTGTTGTAAAACCTCATATGAAGTCACATAAATGGTATACCTTCTTTCCAAGTCTGTCTCGGCATATTTCCATATTAGAAACTGATTCTTCACATTATCTAGATTTTCCACTCGTGACACAAAGTAGGCTCCTATTCATTAACAAAATTCAATGGAGTTTTTTTTTTTTTAGCATTTTCATCCTCAAAATTTATAGGTTTGAAGTAATATAATTGTTTCATACAAACATAGATGAAGAAGTCTCTTTATTTATGTAATTCAAAGTATGACATAGGACATTTGTGAAAACAATTTACGATGACATGTTTATGCACCTATGTTTTAATTTCCAGGGCAAAAAGGCAAATATGAATGAAAAAGTTCTGGTTCATTAAAATTCTTATTTTCAAATGTTAAGAAAAAAATGTCAGCAAAAATATTTTTCATATATTATTTCTTACACAAAATATGTCTTCAGCGTTAACTCCCTTTGGTGTGTGGTCATAAAGCCTGTACGTGAAATACACGAACATTAAATATACAGATGCACAGGCAGCCATAAATGCTCAACACTGTCAGGCTTTAGCATGTCTATAAAGCCTGTTTCTGCATACCAATTAACCAAGCCATGCTGTTTCAGCACCAAGTGGTCAGATAAAGTGTAGATGCTTCAGTATGTTAAAATGTAAATGATCTTGCTGACTAAGTAACAAGGGACATGTATTTATTTTCCATAAGAAAATCTGGCCAATAAAGGAAAAAAAGTAAGAAAAAAAATACAAAACTAGCTTAGAATTACAATAATAGTTCCTTTAAAATAAATTAAAACTCTCTCCCTTTAATAAAAGGAAGCATTTGTCACACCTTAAGAGAAATCAATAGGAAAAGGTTACACAGCAAGGCCTGTGTCTTTCTCGTTGTCTGTACCGTGATTTATAATGCAGGCTTTGTGTAGGAAATCTATTAATGCAGACAGAATCCTGTTCTCCATTGGGAATACAATAATTGGGTTCTCCCTAGTGGCCCTGTTGTCCACTGTAATGATTCAGGTGTTTCAAATATGCGTTTACTGCACATATTTTGTATCATATAGACTAAGAGTTGGCTTAACTTAATTAATCTGGGGTTGTCATTAGTTCTTAAGTACTTAATAATGTTCTGGCTACATGCAATGAATCTTTCTTAAACTGCTGTGCACTGTTTGATACGACATTTTATGCCAAACTCAATGTGAAGATAAGCCCTAAACTCCCTTGTTCTCTTCCACTGTGAATAATTTCATTATTATTTCCAGCATGCATGCGATGGTTATTTCATTTGTTCACTCAGTCAAACAAAGCAGCATTTTATTTACTTTAAATGACATGGATAAACAGCCTCCACCTTTGACTAAATTACTATCAAAGAGATATTACTAATAGTAACACACACAGGAAAATGAAACAAGAACATAAACCACCTCAGCAACAGATGTGTGGAAAAATCAAACATCCTTTCTGGGAACAGTGGATTTTTATTATTATTTTTTTTATTATTATTTTATTATTATTATTTTTATTATTATTCATTATTTATGATATCATATTTTTAAGTTCAAAAGTTTTCAGAGACAACAGCTGAAAAGTTCTCAATGTAATCCTACCACTATTGCTTGATCAGATTGGTATAATATTACTCCTGAACAGTTGAACAGCTGTCTCTCAACCCAAATAGGGAACCTAGAGCAGGCCAGAGGATACCAGAAAAACCAAACAGTAACAATGAGCTTTATTGCCATTACCAGCTGAGGAGTTATTTAAAGTAGCAGAAATGAGTCAAAGACAACTTCATTAGCAAAGACCATGCCAGTATAGGGTATGTCACAGAAAATATAGAATGAGGAGCACACTGCTCAACTCATAGGCAGCTCATTGGGTTGGAGAGTGTCTTTCACAGGAAGCTGTTCGTCCGAGCCTCTTCCTGGCAGCTCAGTTGGTTGGATTGTGTCTTACAGCACTCCTTAGAACATATGCAAGCTTGGAGAGAGTGGGCCCAATAAATGTACTCAGTTTCAGGAACTTTCTGACATTTGAGTATTTCGTGAGAATTAAGATGCTTCCCTGCAAATGGAATTTTCTCCTCTGTTTCAAACACACTGAATCTTTTTTTTTTTTTTTTTTTTGCTTTTTCGAGACAGGGTTTCTCTGTGTAGCTTTGTGCCTTTCCTGGAGCTCACTTGGTAGCCCAGGCTGGCCTCGAACTCACAGAGATCCGCCTGCCTCTGCCTCCCGAGTGCTGGGATTAAAGGCGTGCGCCACCAACGCCCGGCCTCAAACACACTGAATCTTAATGAGCATCCAACAAAGATGGAATGTTTTTCTCAGAGAAATATTTTTTCTGTAATTATCAATCTCCCCTAATAATTTTTAATCTAAATTCTCATAGATTTGAGGAACTCACAGACATCATCAGAGAAGTATTTTTTTTTTTTTGCAGTGGGCAATAATTAACACAGAAACTCACATCAGATCCAAGTGCAGAGAATAAGTGTTCTTGAAATACTCAGCCACAAATAGCACAGCTATATCATCCCTACAATATATGTAATATTACCAATGAAATTTGGTATTCAAAATGAATTACATCAAATAAATTAGATAAGAGCAATGAATGATGGGAACTTACGGCTCACTGCATAATTGAGAAATAATGAGAAGTTAAATGCAATAAATAGCAAGCTTACTTAGTAAGCTCAAGTTGTTGCCGAATTCAAGGTCAAAGGAGCTCTCCAATACAAAATCCATTCGTGCTTAATACATTATAGAATATTGGAAAAGTACTGCTGGATGCTTAAGATGGGAGTTCACTGATAAATTTTCCTTGACTTTTGTGGTTTGGCAGAAGTCAATTTCCCAAGTCAACGGGTGCTTAAGAATACCTACCTTAGAATTGGCTAGAAGTAATATCTGGCTTGAAATGTAGCATCCTAGATGTTCCATTGTAGGGGAAGTACATGGTTTAAAACATCTTTCAAGATTAATCAGAAAATCATGAATTCAAAATGTGTTATTTTATTTAATAATAATTTATTATTTATATATGTGTGTAGACTACACATTCAGTCAGAAGAGTGTGATGGAATTGGTTCAGTTTCAAGCACATGGATTTTTATTTTCCACAGGAAGTATCATTTTTATATTTATCAAACTTCTGCAAATTAATTTTTAATTTTAATAAGAAAAATTCTAATCAGTAGATACAGTATATATATGTGTGTGTGTGTGTGTGTATGCTTGTATATATGTAGTGAAAATTTTTCTAACAGTAATAGTAAATGAACAACTGACATTCTTTAAGTTTAAGGAGTCTTGATATATCATGCAATATGAAATAAAACATTTAATGCCCATATGTTTTAGTATAATTTGATTTTTATGAAAAAATTCCATTAATTAAAAACATTTTTGTATATGGAAAATAAATTATCAATCCGCTAAAGCTGAAAAGCATAAGAGAAAATGGAGGCCTGGTAGGTTCCTTGTTGAAATGAAAGAAACGTTCTGAATTTACAACAGTGTGAAAATATTAAAACTTAATATTTTATCTTATAAGTTATGAGTTTATTGATTTTGGCTTATATTTCATTAATTTCCCATTGCTTTAAGTATTAATAAAACAAAATACCAGAAAATAAAGAAACATTCTTCACAAACATTCACTGATCAACTATCATTATGAAATATTTTTCTACTCAGGACAGCATGTTTTTATAACATATTATTAACATAAGAGTTATTAACTTGGCATGAAATACATTTGTATTTTATAGATTTTAGAATTTAACAAGATAGTTAAAGAATTGAGAGTGAAAAAACATGAGGTTTCAAATTTATTATCTGGCCCAGACTCAGGGTTTTTTTTTCCAATAACCAGTGTATTCTCAAGAGAATTGATTAAAGAATGGTAGTCATGAATAATTCTAAATGCCATTGCTAGTTTGCAATGCATTGCTTAATTTGATTTTACTTTTAATTTTTTCTGTTGAAAGTTGGTGCCCGAATCTCCATATTTTAACTTATCAGAAATATAGTGAAACTTGTTAAAAACAATCTAGATAAATATACTAAGGCCATTTAGCATTCTTCCATGTACAATATCTAGGGTTGACTGGGAAAAGATAATCTACATAGCAGCTCATCTCTAAAGGAAAGTGGTTTTCTTTCCATTAGCAGACATTAACCTAGCTCTTTATGTAGTGGCGGAACTGTGTGGAGTTTCCCCTACCCACATTGGCATGTTAACCGGTAATATTCAAATCAGTACACTTCTTGACCTCGTGCAGTGTGAAAATGTAGCTGTATGCTTGTGCTATAACACAGCTAGCAAAGACTGGATTTTGAGGCAGATTGGATAGTAACTGTCTGTGTCTCCTCACTGCTGTGTGATGTACACTAAGTTCCTAAAAGGCTTCTTCAAAAACCAGAGATGTCGTTTCAATCCTGCCCTCTGCTTGAGCAGCAGAATGGTTTCCCCTCAGGCAAAGATTGATTTCTACAGTTTCTTTTGAACTATAATCAATCCCTCTACTTCCCTGCACTTTAAAATTACTGTTAAAGATATTTAGAACAAGTATATTCCTTAACAGAGAAATTGAATTTTAATAAAAAAAAAGTCTATGGTGTCCAACTTATCAGAAAACCAAATGATTCCTAAACAGCTTTTTATGAGATAAAATTTTACAAAATGAGTTTTTTTTATTATATGAATAAAATTAGATTGCTTTTCTCATTCAGAAAGAAAGCTAATGATTGTTCCCAGTTCCCTGAAGTACCCTGGTGAAATCAAAGGGAACTGGAGGCAAAAGATCCTTTCCTTTTTTTCCTCCTGCCATATCTGATCAGAAAAGGATCCTTTCAAAATGTTCTAAAATTAAAAGAATATTACTTAGTATAGAAGTGAATCCTCCCAACAAAATGAGTTGATATCATAGAGAAGCTACTATAGAGTTTTACAAAGTGAATTTTAGTATGTTTGTAGGACATGTTTAAAGTGTTCTTGAAATTCTATTGATTCTCTTCCCGAGCACCAATTTGAGTCATACAACAGCTCTGAAAACCTTTAAATCTTAAGACAATAAAGAAAATGAATTTTTAATAGTTAGTTGTATCTGTGTTGAATGAAGGACTGTTATATTGAGTGACAATTGGTGCTGGGGGGAGGCAGAATTAATTTTTGTTAGGATATGGCCACTGGCAGGAGGCCTGTGCCTCATTGAATGACCCTATACATGTGAACACAAGGGTAGCATATATTGGATTTGGTATGTTAAAACATAAATAAATGCCCATATCAATATAAAATGAGTCACTCCAATTTGAAAACACAGCAACCCTTACTGGAAGCACTAATTTGAATCAAAGTATTAAACAATAAATAAATACAAGAGGAAATGATGATGAGAGTGAGCCACAGGAGTAGTCATTATGACAAAAATTTGTTGTATATATGTAGGGAATTTTCAAAGAATTAATGTATTTTTAAATGAAAAAAAAATTAAATAAAACTGAAAAAGAAGACATAAATTTGGATAGAAGATATGATGATGGGTCTTTGAGAGTTTTGGAATGGGGAGTCAGGATGGATATGGCCAAGATACAGTCTGGATATGGGAAGTCTTATAAGGCACCATCCCTAGATAAAGAGCTACAGGCAATTAATGGCTGTTACAACTATACCACTCTTGGGCATATACCCAAGGAATGCTCAATCATACCACAAGGACACATGGTCAACTATGTTCATAGCAGCATTATTTGCAATAGCTGGAACCTGGAAATAACCTAGATGCCCTTCAACTGTAGAATGGATAAATAAAATGTGGTACATATACACAATGGAGTACTACCCAGCAGAGGAAAAACAATGACATCATGAGGTTTGCAGGCAAATGGATGGAACTAGAAAAAAATCATCCTGAGTGAGGAAACCCAGACTCAGAAAGACAAACATGGTATGTACTCACTCATAAGTGGATATTAGATGTAAAGCAAAGGATAACCAGACTGCAACTCACAACTCCAGGGAGGCTACCTAGTAAAGAGGACCCTAAGAAAGACACAGGGATCACCCAATGACAGAGAAATGGATGAAATCTACATGAACAAACTGGGGGTGAGGGGGATAATGGAGGTCAAGGATTGAAGGAAAGAGACCTTAGGAGAGCGGGAGGTTCCAGCTGGATCAGGAACAGAGAGGGAGAACAAGGAAAGAGATACCATGATTAATTAAGACACCATGGGAATAGGAAGAAGCAGAGTGCTAGAGAGGACCCCAGAAATCCACAAAGATACCTACACTATAGACTGCTGGCAATGGTCAAGAGAGTGCCTGAGCTGACCTACTCTGGTGATCTGATGGTTGATGGTCGAGCACCCTAATTGTCATGATAGAACTCTCATCCAGTGACTGATGGAAGCAGATGCAGAGAACCATGGCCAAACCCCAGGTGGAGCTCCAAGAGTCCAATCGGCAAGAGAAAGAGAGGAGGGATTATATCAGCAAGAGATACTGAGACCATGATTGGAAAAAGCACAGGGACAAATAGCCAAACTAGTGGAAACATATAAACTGTAAACCAATAGCTGAGGAGCCCCCATGGAACTGGTTCAGGCCCTCTGGATAAGTGAGACAGTTGATGAGCCTGAACTGTTTAGGAGACCCCCAGGCAGTGGGATAGGGACCTGTCTTTGGTGCATGGGCTGGCTTTTTGGAATCTAGGGCCTATGCTGAGACATTTTGCTCAGCCTTGGTGTAGGGAGGAGGGGACTGGACCTGCCTCAACTGAATGTACCAAGCTGGACTGACTCCCCAGGGGAGACCTTGCCTTGGAGGAGGTGGAAATGAGGGTGGATTGGGGGGAAGGCTGGGGAGTGGGAGGAGGGAGGACAGGGGAATCCTTGGCTGATATGTAAAATTTAATTAATTATAAAATAAAAATATTTTAAAAAAATAAAATGGTACAGAATGAGATTTCAGCAACCAAAAAAAAAAAAAAAAAAAGACAATGACACCATGTATTCTTTAGGGATGAGTCCCCTCAAGAGATATTCAAACATGAGTGATTGTCACTACACATATAAACACAAAAAAACCACAAAATGTTCTCAGCAGACTGTATTCATGTACACATATGTGTATATGTGTGTGTGTATAGCAGTAATAATAGAAGAAAAAGAGATTATGAATTTGAGAGGAAATGGGGTATGTGGGCTTGATTGGAGGGAGTGAAAACTTAGGCTGAAAATTATAGGTTTTTTTTTCACTCTTTGGGGGCCCATCACCAAGCTCCCAAATAAATACACATGAAGACTAATTCTTACTTATGAATGCCTAGTCTTAGCTTGGCTTGTTTCTAGCCAGCTTTTCTGACTTAAATTATCCCATTTCTCATAAACTCAGTTTTGCCTGTGGGCTTTTTACCTTTCTTTATTCTCTATATCTTTCTGTCCTTATTTCATGGCTAGATGTGGGTCTGGGTGGCTATACCCTGCCATCCTACTCTCTTTCTCTTTTTCCTGCTCCTTGCTCCTTTCCTAGATTTCTTTGCCTATTTATTCTCTCTGTCTGCCAGCCTCTTAAACTTTCTCCTGCCTAGCTATTGGCAATTCAGCTCTTTATTAGACCAATTAGGTGTTTTAGACAGGCAAAGTAACACAGAGCTTTACACAGAGTTAAACAAATGAAACATAAAGGAATGCAGCACATCTTTGCATCATTAAACAAATATTCCACAACATAAACAAATGGAATACATCTTTAATTAGTATTCTACAACATTCTACCCTTTTTGTCTAAATAAAAATAAAAGTTTTTAACTTTGCCATAGTAAAACTATATACAACATTTATCAAGTAAGAATTACATTCATAATTTTCAGTCTACTTGTATTTAGAAAATCTAGAGTAAATACTCCATTATATATCTTATCTTAGTGATTTCAAGGTTTTATACCTAATTTATTTTCCATCATAAGTAAGGAAAACTATAACTCTATTTAGTCTTTAACTCTATCAAAGACTTCAGAAGGATCTAACATTACCTAAAAACAGTGATGTCTGGCTGACTAGTCAGTCACCCAAATTTCCTTTGCAACATTGAGGGGTTTAGCCTACAGGACTAGAATATCTGGCAGACTTTTCAGTGAGGCAGGAAATTTGATGGATTGTTCCACCCTATATTGGCAAAATTCATCAGTCCCTTTCTTCTGTGTCCTGCAGAAAATCTGACAGGCTCTTCTGTGAAACAGGAATCTCAAAGGACTGCCCTACCTTGTCTTGGCAAGGTTCAGCAGTCTTTTTCCTATGCCCTACTTGTTCAGTCCATACAGCATACTGTCAGCAGTCAAAGCAAGAGCAGGTCCTTTCCCAAATGTCAAGTTTTGCCACATTGAAAGCAAAGTCCCCATGGAGTTTCTCCAATGCCCACAATCATTATTTAAAGTAAATTGGTGCTGCCAGGAGCAGATGTGTCTCATTGTTATGAAAAGCCTTAGGCTATTAACATATTAAATGCTATATTCTGTAGGTCTTTGAAGAGTTTGAAAATCACCTATCTCTCTGAATTATACCAGTTTAACCTTGAAAACATCCTGGGTGGTGTCTTTCTGTATGCTGTGAAAATATGTTGTTGCCATTGGTTAATAAATAAGATGCTTTGGCCTATGGCAAGGTAGCTTAGAGTCAGGTGAGAAATCCAAGGAGAGAGACAGGAAAGAGAAAGGCAGATTCTGAAGAGATGCCAGCCATGCAGAAGGAGAAGCAAGATGCCAGCAGACCGGTAAAGCCACGGAACATGTAGCAAAACATGAATTAATAGAAATGGGTTAATTTAAGATATAAGAGCTAGATAGCAAGAGACCTGCCATAGGCCATACAGTTTGTAAATAATATGAACCTCTGTATGTTTACTTGGGGCCAATCGGCTATGGGACTCAGGTGGGAGGGATTCGTCCCAATCACAGGGCCTGGCAGGATTGGAGAAACCTTTTGACTACAAAAACCTACCTAATGTGACTACAAGTTTAATTATTATAGATGAAATAATGACCTGCATGTCTCAATTATACACTACATTTTACATGAGATTCACAAGCACAAATATTGCAAACAACAGTAAAAACATATATACAGTATAACAAAAACAACTTTAAAATTGTATCAATATAGAAAAATCCATACCAATGCAAAATATCTGATATTAATAGTTGTCTCTTTATCCTATATTCCTATATTCCCCTAAATGATAATAAACAGCCATATCCCACCAAACAACTAAAAACCACCAACTCTGCCTCTTGGGAATGTGGGTGTTATGTTCTCTAGACTGCTTCCTACTATTTGTGGGTGAAGGCATCTTTAGGGGTCCTTAAGAAAATTGAGATAATGACCAAGTTCTGGGAAGACCAGCTGTAACTTTTGTTGAAATATATCACCTGTCATAATTCAGGAGGTCTCCCCAATAAAACCTAATCCACATTAACCCTAAAGGTATCCACAGCCTCTTCTTTCCTGTGAAACAAAAGCAAAACCTCTTCCCCAATATAACATATTTTTTACTTCTTTCATAAAGTTAAGATAGCCCTAAAGTATCTCGGTTGACTCAGTTTCACAGGCCTGTTCACAATTCCATGTCTGTAAGCAGCTGTTTTTTTTTTTTTTTTTTTTATTTATCAGCATTCAAAAATTTCAAATCAGCACAATACCACATAGGATCCAGAGTCCTTATGCATTTTCCATTATTACATTTTTTCCTTTATATCACTTTCACTCTCTCTTTAAAGAATTTACTTAATTATGTTTAAATTATTTCTTTCTATCACTGTCTATACCCATTTTATTTTCTTTCTTAAACCTAGAGACATTGCTAAACACACTTTAACCTGTTTAGATTTTTTTCCCCCATGTGGAGCTCTTTTACTGTGTATACTTTAGCCTTTTTTAAGCATTGTGAGTAAACTTCAAACTGTTAAGCTGGTTCCTCCCCTGTGTCTTTGCGGATGGCTCTACCCCACTCCTAGTGTCCTTGAGAAACCAGAATTAAGCCTGTACTGCCCAGTCTGGAGCTATGTGACCAGGAAATGCATTCAACCTTCCAGGACTGGGATGCTCTGGAATGCCTGTGCCCTGCACTGTGGAAGGCTTTTTTTTTTTTTTTTTTTTTTTTTTTTTTGCTGAAAAATTTGTTCAAGTGCTGTGCAGTATGGCAAAATTTCTTAGAAGTGCAGTATCTTTTTTATGATTTTTTTTCTTTTTTTCTTCAGCTTTTTCATGCACTATGTGGAAATTTTGGCTCCATGTTGGTATGTCAAAATGTAGTTATTATTATTTTTGACCCCCCAAAAATACATGAAGACTTATTCTTACTTATGAATGCCCAGTTACAGCTTGACTTGTTTCTAGTCAGCTTTTCTATCTAAAATCACCCCCCCGTCTCTTTAACTAAGTTTGCTTCTGGGCTTTTTACCATTCTTTTTTCTATATAGCTTTCTTTCTTTCTTATTCTGTGACTGGCTGTGTGGTGGTGTGGCTGTGTGGCTGTGTGGCTGTGTTGATGGCCTCTCACATCCTCCTCTCCTCCTTTTCTTACTCCTCCCTCCTTCCCTAGATTACTCCTCCTATTTCTTCTTCTTTCTTTTTTTTAATTTTTTGTTTGTTTTTCGAGACAGGGTTTATCTGTGCTGTTTTGATGCCTGTCCTGGATCTCACTCTGTAGACCAGGCTGGCCTCGAACTCACAGAGATCCACCTGCCTCTGCCTCCTGAGTGCTGGGATTAAAGGCGTGTGTCACCACCACCCAGCCTCCTATTTATTCTTTCTGCAAGCCAGCCACACCTATCCTTTCTCCTGCCTAGCTGTTGCCATGAAGTCTTCATTAGACCAATCAGGTGTTTTAAGCAGGCAAAGTAACACAACTTTGCAGAGTCAAACACTGCTGTGGGATGTTCTGTATGGCAAATGTGTTGCTAATAAAACACTGATTGGCCAGTGGCTAGGCAGGAAGTATAGGCGGGACTAACAGAGAGAATAAAAAGAGCAGGAAGGTGAAAGGAGATGCTGCCAGACACAGCCAGCCACCGCCAGGACAAGCAGCCTGTAAAGATGCCAGTAAGCCATGAGCCATGTGGCAAGGAACAGAATTATAGAAATGGATTAATTTAAGATACAAGGACAGTTAGCAAGAAGCCTGCCACGGCCATACAGTTTGAAAGCAATATAAGTCTCTGTGCTTACTTGGTTGGGTCTGAGCGGCTGTGGGACTGGCAGGTGAAAGAGATTTATCCTGACCGTGGGCCAGGCAGGAAAACTCAAGCAACAAAACACATGCAACATTAAACAATGAAACACATTTTTGCATCATTAAATAAATATTCCACAACATAAATGTATGTGACATACCTTAAACAAATTATGCAATAGGAAATTATGTGCATGTAGTATTCATGTATAAAATTCTCAAATAAAATGTAAAATAATATATAGTACAAATGTATGGTATTTTCAAAGTGAATAAAATTTAAAATTAAACAGCTAACTAAAAGGAACTAAACTTTAAAATGTGAATGGAAAATGTTAATAGATTTAGATGAAATTTAATGAAATTAATTTTATAATTATGATCAGCTACTAAAAAATCCAGGGGTGTTCTTTAATTGTTATTCCTATGCTGATCACCTCCAGGACCTTGTACTGAACTAGCACTTTATCTCTGAGCTGCGTCTCCAGGTCTGTTTTTTCAGCTCTGCTCTTTTTCCACATTTCTAAAGATTGTGCTGACCTCACAGTATAGCTTACCCAGAGATTACACTCATAATCTCTTACACTATCCTCCTTAACGTTGGGATTGTAAACTTGTAAGAAATAATAGGCAGAGAAAATTTTTTCATGGAGTGCTCTTCACTGTGTTAAAAATTAATCAAGATAATCAAGCTGTTATGGAATATTATTTTAACTAGGCAAAGATGCATTACATGTGTTTATAGTGCAGAATATTACTTCAACTGTGTAAAGGTGTGCTTTTCTTGTTTATGCTGCATTTGTTTGACAATATGAGGATATATGTTTAATTATGTAAAGATGTGTTGTATCTGTTTCATCTTGTCTGCCTAAGGCACCTAACTGGTCTCATAAAAAGTTGAATGTCCAATAGCTAAGCAGAAGAAGGAGAGAAGAAGAGAATGAAGACACACCCGGGCCTAGAAGCCAGGCAGATGTCAGCTAGGCAGACATAGAAACTCAGCAAAAGTAAGAAATACAGAAGTAAGAAAGATAACAAGCCTGAGGTAAAAAAGATAGACAAAGAGAAACAGGTAATTTAAGTTAAAAGAGATAGCCAGAAATGTACTTAAGCTAGGCCAAGGATTCAAAACTAATAATAAGTATCTGTGCCATGATCTGGGAACTGGTTGGTGCATGAGTCATATTTAAAGAATACCTGGATAAAGGGTTTGGACAATGCCTTTAGAAACTTTGGGAGTAATTGATTATTTGAATCTTTTAGCTAAAACTGCATATTAGCTAAATCTATTTTATAGAATTCTAACAATTTCAGTGAACCAATCTATTTATAATTATGCTAATGAATAACTATTTATTTGTAATATTATCTGACATACATCACATAAAACAATAAAAGACATTTTAAAATAAAGTATAATTCTACCTTTAATAAATAAATTGAGGGTTGTGACTTGAATTTAAAAGATACCCTATGGGATCTTATTTTGAATGTCTGTCTCCTGAACTGCATCCTTCCTTCAGGAAATGGACCTTGGTTTTCAGAAGTGGGTCACTGAGAATGGACCTTTGATAGTCACACCTAGTCTTGCCCCAGGTGCTGGTCTTACACCCTCTGTTTTTCGGATTATAAACAAGTGAGAAGCCTATACCAAAAGCTCCCACTCCTCCTTATCTTCATCATGTCAGGCTAACACCATTTGAAGCCATGAGCTACAACAAACCTTCTCTCAGCAATACAAAAGCATTTAATATTCTTCTGGTCAAAAGGATCCAGCAGGCTCTGCAAATCTAATGAATGCCATGATTGTTAATGTGTGAGTCATTCATTTAACTCTGGCAATGCTATTTTTTTTTTTTAAATTTGTCGTTCTGATTTAAGGACAAAACAATCTATGAATATCACAAAGGAAAATCAAAGAAGAGAAAGGAAGGTCCTTTCTTCTCAGGCTGCCAATGCCTCATAGTGTTTGTTATTATTAGATGACAGTAGCAGGAATCCTCGAAATTGTACACTACACTGATCTTGATATGTTGAGTTCTGATTAACTTACAAATAAAAAACAGTACTCTTTTTTTGGTTTTTAATTTTAAATTCTGACTTAAACTTGTACATATATGCACATGAAATTGTGAAATTTAATAACAGTGGACAATGAATAATAGGGAGAAATTTAAATAATTTGGTAGTAGTTTTGTACACTGTATAGTCCTATGAAAAACATGAGTAAAGTGAATATAACTTTGGTAAGTTGGATGAGGTATGAATTCAAATCTAAACTCCATTTACTCCTCCAAAGCAAAGTCTTATTTATGATATATTATTAATATTATGGGTAAAGGTAAAAAGTGTGCTTTTAAGACAGTAAACTTTGAAAAGTGTAAGGTATTTGGATACCATGAGCAGAAACCATATTAATAAAGTTGGTCCTTTGCCCAGGAATTCCTCTAATGGCTGTTAGGGGCTAGTGAGCAATAAGAAGTGTCCTTAATGCTACGAGACTGAAGAGCAGAGACTGTTACACTGATTCAGATGGCTTCATGCTCCAGTTATTACCCTTCTGCCTTTTAAAGCCACTGATGAAGAAAGTAGGCTCTGATTAGGCACATTTCTGCTGTTTCTGCTTCCAACACAAATCTAGTGAAGTTTTGAAGGTCAGACTAGTCACACTGAGTAGAAAGTGAGCATGTAATACACAAGAAGAAGACAACTAGCACTTTAGAAGAAAACAAAGCAAACTTAACTGAGGAACAAATTTTCCTTCTGTGATTCAGCTGCATCTGTGTTGAAGATTTTAATACTGATTTGTCTGAAGCAATTAATGTGTTGCTTCTTGACAATTGGAAATGCAATCTGACAACCACCAGATATGAATTAACATATTGGGTAAAACAGAAAATTTGTATAAAACATTATACATTATATATATATATATATTATATACAATATATATTAATGTATAAAACAGTACTCCATTCTATTAAAACTTAAGTATTTGAGTAAACTATTTAAGACCCTAAGCCATCATTTATCACTTGGAGAAGAGTCATGACACATGTCTTACATTAATATTAAGGTAGGAAATAAAGTGATTATTAAAAACAATTCTTGGTGGGACTGGGGTATGGTACAAAGTGTATCTAGCTGGTACAAGACCTTGGTTTAAATCTCCACCACTGAAAACATATCAACACCTAACACATGCTTGTGTTACATAGACAACAATATGCTGAGTACTGCTAACACAACCAGTGCTCATGTGTCCAGTATAGAGGCAGATGTTACCCATTGTCTCTGTTTATTCCTATTATTTCAATATGTGTGTGGAAAATCCTTACTTCTTTTCTAAAAAGTTCTTTCCTTATAAAAGTCAGATATTGCCTTGCTTGCAGACCTTGACCTTGATATTCTTCCTATGCTAATTCCCTGCCAGGTTCCACCCTCCTGAATGCTTAAGGGAAGTTCCTTGCCTGGTACCCTGAATAATGGGCGTTAACAGATTAGAAGCAAGATTGTAAAACATCAGTAGCGAACTTCTGCCCTCCAGGGTCCTCCCATTGTGCTGTAAGCCTGTATTTAAGACCTCCTCCCCCTTAAATAAATGACATTCAACATTTAAAATTAATATATATATATATATATTTATATTATATATATAATTGAATGAATACTGTGAATGTTATATATGAATACCACAAGTGTGATTAATATCATGAGTGTAATTAATGAATATCATGAATGTAATTTCAAAAAATAAATAAATAAATAAAGTTAAAAAAAAAAGTCAGATATTTCCTTTATCATTAATCCCATCTGATACCACCCTTCTTGGAATTAAAGTTGGATCTGTTTATTATTCAAAAGCTTTCAAGGGCTTGATGCTTTACTCAACATAACAGTTCAAATCTCTAACAAAAGCTTCCATAATTCCGTAGATGGGGGCTTGCCTAAGCCCACTCTTTTATAAATCATGCCTCTTCTCCTTCACCCTACAACCCAAACACATTTGAACACGCTTATTCAGAAAAGCTATAACAACCTCAGATAACTGACAAATCTGTTTTCCTCAATAATCCCACACAATTTAGAATAAGCATCTTGTAAGATGAATTGTTAAATGTTCTTAATAAAAAAAAAACCCAGAGCCAGATATTGGGGTGAAAACTGAGAGATCAGTTTAGAAAAACTCAGGGAAATTTCTACTAATGATTTCAAACTTCAGTGCAATTTAAGTTGTTCTCAGAAACAGTTTGAACAGATACTTTCTTATGTAAGAGTCTCCTGTTAGCTGCAATTGATTGCTTATAACATTATAATAGTGAGAGGCATAGCTTTTAAGCACTCACTTGGAAGTTACTTAACATTTTTATTTTCCTACAAATATGCTTTCCATTGCCTATATCATTAAGGACTAGGTTAAAATATATTTTATCTTTCCACTTTCCTATGTATGTACTTGCAACTACCTGTGTGGCATAATGGCTCTTCTTCCCCTTTTCTTTCACATGTGATTTTATCAGCAAAAGATAACTGTTAACCATTTTGAGAAAAGGATTCTTACATTGTGACATTCAAAAGGCAGAACTAACCTTGAAGACAAGTAGGAGTTATGATGTTAGAGAGACATTCCATCAGTGAAAGACCAAAACAACAACTATATTTTGAAAATCCCATTCATCTTTAGCTTCTGAAACTCAATTCTAAATGTATGTATGCGTGTATATTTAATGATCTCTTTTGTATCTGTAGGTGTGAAAGTCCGTATGGATGTGCATAGTGTATAGGAGTCCATAGAGGACAGAGAAGGCATAAAACCCTCTCCAATGGAAGTAGTGAGCAGGTGTGAACCATCATATGTGGGATCCACCTACCAAACTCTGATTTATAACTATACCAGGAAGTGCTATTAATTGCTGAGCTGTCTCTGCAGCACCTAAATTTTATTTCATATATTATTTAATACGAAAGTTACCTTGCTACTAAAATTAAAATAAAGAATAGGAAACACAAATCCGACTGCTTTTGATACAAGTCCTTTCCATCAAGTACAGAAAAACAGCTACTTTCAAGGCCTATTTTATTCAACAAAGAGAAATAATGTTGTTTATTGATATTATATTTTGGGTTTCAATGCACATTCAGATCACATGAAAATATTTCTGTGATATTTCAAAATATAGTTGTTGTTTTGGTCTTTCACTGATGGAATGTCTCTCTAACATCATAACTCCTACTTGGCTTCAAGGTTAGTTCTGCCTTTTGAATGTCACAATGTAAGAATCCTTTCTCCAAATGGTTAACAGTTATCTTTTGCCGATAAAATCACATGTGAGGCCGGGCGTTGGTGGCACACGCCTTTAATCCCAGCACTCGGGAGGCAGAGGCAGGCGGATCTCTGTGAGTTCGAGGCCAGCTTGGGCTACCAAGTGAGCTCCAGGAAAGGCGCAAAGCTACACAGAGAAACCCTGTCTTGAAAAAACCAAAAAAAAAAAAAAAATCATATGTGAAAGAAAAGGGGAAGAAGAGCCATTATGCCACACAGGTAGTTGCAAATGTGATCCAAATGATTTTGTCATGTTTCACTTTACCAATTCTAAAATATGGTATTCATAATTATCCAATGTTTAAAAATGAGACCTAAGAGTATACAGTGAAACTTTCCTTCAGTGGTTTTGTTGCTGTCTCTACATTCATAAGTCAAAGATTAAATTAATATTGGAGAATCTGTTTCATACTGCTGTCTAATACTGAGCTTGCAGTCAAAATTTTCTACTATTTTACACATGAGCCACTTGCCAAGCTGGGTCACTTTCTACAGTAAAAAGCTTAACATCATTTACACATGATCAATAACTGTCTCAAAATAAATGAATGATAACTTTAAGGAAAAGGAGGAAGGTTAATGGCTTGCAAAAAATAAAAGTGAAAATGTTAAGGTCTGGGTTGCAAAGTTTACCTGTAAATAATTTTATGAAATAAATAAAAACTAGATCCTATAGGTGTTAGCAAATTCAATAAACAATTTGAGAGAGCATACACTAATGCCATTATAGATAATAGCATGAAATCTGGCAGTGTGCGCTACTAAATATGTTTATAAAATGTAGAAAAATAAGTAGATTTTCTTTCAAAGCATAGATTCTGTAGTTTGGACAAGAATATACTCCTGATGAGAGAGGGAGTATATTCTTGTGACATTATCATATCACATGCAGACTAATTTTCAAGTGTTGAATCCAAAGAAAAAGAGATTAATAAAGTCTGATGTGTAATAACTTTTCTTGTCTTAAATATTAACTATGAAAAATTGGAGAATACTGTAGTTTCATATTTCTATGTTTTCAACAAATTAAGTTTCAGTAGATGTGACACAATACAATCTATTCACAGTCCAAAATATAAACTTTCATAGAAGCATCAGAGTATACAGTATCATATCTAGAAACTTTAGTTTTACATATGCTTTCGTAAATAATATTCACTTAAAGACTATGAAAATATTGTTACTTTATCAATTAAACTAGTGACATCCCAGGCAGCTGCAAGGGAAACAATTTTTATTACTGAATTAATAACTTCCAACCAGACCAGAAGGGACTATTATCCCTTTTCATATGGCAGCATATTGTTCTTTGGCTAAAGTTAAGCCCGGGGCTCTCAACTGTAATGAAATGTGCCCAATTAACAGCAGTTGGACTTGGATATTTTGGTTGATAAAGTACTTGTTTACACTGATTTTGAATGGTTCATATCATTTCAAATATTATTCAGTGCCTTATCATGGAATATTTCCAAAAGATTGAAAAAAAAAAAACAGAATAGCATATCAGGCTTCTCCTTTTATCTCTGACTTTTCATCTTACAATATGCTTAAAATTTTAATTATAACAGTTAAGCAATACTGAGATTCTAAGATTAACAACTATAATACTTTTGGGTGTTGATTTTCATTATTGACTTGAAAATGATTTACTTTTCTGTTTAGTTTTTAAATAAGAAGTATCAACTAATATTATTTTCCTTACTGTAGATAATTTTCCCTTGAGTTGCTAAGGAAATATTCTATAACATTGTATTTATTTGTATCAATACATTAAAAATTATTAAAATAAAATATATTACTATCTAATATTGATATAGAGATTTTTGTTCATGGTATGTATGACATAACAATTATATCTAGCAAATGAACTACAATAAATATTGAGTTTTATAAGAACTTAAATGGTCTGGACTGGAAGTAATATGAAAAAAATCCGTCAATATAAAAGCATCACATTTCAATATACATGTCATGGCTACAGAGGTGGCTCAGTGGTTAGGAGAATTGCTATTCCTGAAGACGACCCAGGCACAGTTTCCAGCCAGCCTGTAGAAGCTCACAACCATCTGTAGTTACCATTCCAGGCTGTCTATTGCCATTGGGCCTCTGCCAACACTAAATAAGCAAGTGGGGCACATAAACACATGCAGGCCAAACAGCCATATACATAAAATTAATAATTATTTAAAAGTTAAAAATTAAATAAAAATAAAGTACACAATTAAAAGGACTTTTAGAATCTCTTTAACTCTGATTAAAGAATCTCTATACTGTGAGAATTGTGGTAAAAACAACAAAATATACTTGAATTATTTCAAGAATATTTGTTGATTGCTCTGCATGCCACTTAAACTTTTGAATTTTAAATATTTCAGAAAATTAACTTTATGCAGTACATATTGTACATATGCAGTACTAAACATTGTCTATTTATAAATATTTTGTCTTAAAACAAAAAAATCAATGAACTAATATTCATGGCACAAATAAACATTATACACTGTCCATTATATCTGTGAGATTATTATCTGCCAATAATACAGATAGAGCTGTCATATATATAATATTGTGTGACAGACTTATTAAAAGAAAAATACAGAAAAAATGATAGAAGTGGCAGTTATAGAATGATTGAGAAGATGGGATTTTTTTTAAAAATTGGTTGATCAGCATTTAAAATCCCAGATAGTCAATACTCATCTCAATAATGTCTGTAAAGTATAATAATGCCATAAAATTAAAATAAGGACAATATTATTATTTACCTTGAGATTATAAAATATCATATATCATGATAGTGAATAATGAAAATGCACCAATTATATAAAATATCTTAATCATTAATTGTTGAAAGCCATCATAAGTCTATCATTTGATATTATATTATACTACTCCACTATTAAAACCTTAAATCTCCTTACCATGGTGTAGCTGTGGGCTACTTTCATTAATTCAATGCATCCTTGAGCATCTGCAAATGCTCGGATTCCTAAACAGTTTGATGGATGCAGAAGCTTCATGAGGAAGTGACAACATACTTCTACTACTTGAGGAAGCTGGAGAAGGCACGCAGCTGAAAGAAGGTTTTCAATTGTATCTTCTTTCAATTCCAAGCAACCTAAAGTACAAATAAAGCAAACAATGAAACTCAGTTTTTAGCATTTCTCACATGGCTAATGTAGAAATCAACCTGTGTCTTTCCCTCAACTATGCTGGAATTTTTAACTGTCCTGATAACATGTAGCTCTTATGAAATAACAGTTACTGTGAGTTGTGTATGTACAATTGTATATACACAACTCACATTTATAAGAGGTATTTGTATTCACATTTTGCAAGAAAGACCACATTTCATTTAATATATGGAAGGAATTTCAAGTTCTTGTTGTAATGTCAGCAGAAGGGACAATCTAACACATTTAGCCTGGCCTTTATCCATCCATGGCCTGTTCTCATAGCTGTTACAAGTAATATGTAAATCCAACTACCTGAAAAACGTAAAACACATGACAGAACTGTGTCTTGAATGAAAACCTGGAAAGTGGGGTGCAAACTGAAATCACTAGCTTAACAAATGTTATTAAAAAGCAGTAAATTAAAAAATGAAGTATTTGATATGCATATATGACGATTCATACACTGTATACCTGTATTTATGAAAAATACTTTTAAGTTGAGAAAACAGTATGGACATCTTGAAATCTATAATTAGTTACTTACAATTGAGTATAAGTCAAACTTTTTGGTTATATACAGTTTTATATATAAAAATACTATCTTATATATATTCTTTTCTAAAATATTTAATAAAATTATCAAGAGAGTAGAAACATTTTCTAAACAAAGATGTGAAAACCAGATAAATGTTGATATTATATTTTTTATAGCATAACTCAGTTTCCTGGATATAAAACAACAGAGAGATAAATATCTTCAGCTTTACATTCTCTCAGTAGAATATGCACACAAACTGACATGCTATCTGTGGGGAGAACTACTTTCCAGGATACTTGGCTGTGTTCTAAAAACTTGACTCAGGAGGATTCTTGCCATTCACTGATAGGAACTGCTGAACTTTTCACACTTAGTCTGAATACCTATTTCCGTCTGAGTGTCTAGAACGCTCATTCATTCTCATTAGAGGTTGCCTAGGCGACCAGCCTCTGGTATAAACTTCTGGTTACTGAGTCAGTAATGAGCCTCCCTGCCTAACAAGACTTTACACATTTCATCACAAATGACTATACTTAGTTCCATGGACTTGCACTAGATGAGGGCCTAAGGGAGAGTGTTTCTCATTTTCTCTGAATTCATCTGTTGGGACTTTGTCTCTTCCTCAGTGTACTTTATATTCTTTTTGTAATAATAAATTATGGGAATTGGTGCAACCATAAGTAATGTCTGCTAAATTATCTCATGAGTCTTTGTACTCAGATATAAACATTGGGAATTTCTACTTATACTATTAAGTGTAAGAGTTGGAGCTTTGAGTTTAAAAGATAAATGCTTTAATGTTTCATTCATTCCAAATTTATATTAACATCCATTTTAATTATATTCAACATTCTATAAACATAGTAATGGATATGTAAAAAGTGGACCTACTATTATTATGAAGATTTAGTGAACCTAGGCAATCCAAAACATTAAAAAAACCTTTTAGATTTAGTGAAAAGGTAAGGAAATCAAACTTGAATAAGATTGCTCCTATAAACACAGATGCACTAAAGGAACTGAACAAAATGTTCTGCAAATAAGGAAAAATCCATATATATATATATATATATATATATACACATATATATGGAAAAGAAAAAAGTAAAGTAAGCTGAAAAGAAGATAATCACTGAATAAATCAAATAACCATGAACAAACCATGTAATGCAATGTATAAACCTAATAATATGTAAAATTTACTCAAGAAAGATTACAAACATGAAAGCTAAACCCAGATTATAAATCTTCTATAAAAATAAGAGAAAATCCTTGTGACCTTAAATCAATGAAATATTTTAGGTAAATATCAAAACGTAATCCATTAAGAACAGAAGAAATTGGACTATATGAAATTCACTTCAAGAAACACTGTCTGAGGAATAAAGAGGTGAACTTTGAACTAGACAGGTACCTACAAATCATATACCTAATAAATGATTGCCCAACATCTATTAGAAACTTAAAAATCTAATAACCAGAACTTTAAAAAAAGTCAAAAAATATTTAAACAGAAGGTTTTGTCATTGTTTTCCAGGAGAGGCATATGACTGAAAAGTGATGACAAACATTAATGTTTTCTGAAATGAACACAATAAAAGAACACGAAGCCTGGTTAACAACAAAGTTGCTCCTGCGTGTGTGAAACAGTAGATAACTACTTTAGGAAATGTTTTCACACTTTCACCTCTTCTAACACTCACTTACCTATTCTACTAAGCTTCTGCTTAGGCTAAATGGAAGAATGTATTATCATAAAGCTTTGTACATGAATGGTGTAGGATTTCTGTAGCAGTGGACACAACCTCTACACAGTCATGTGTGTAATGAGATAGAACTACATCTATTCAAGAAATCACATCACAGTAATAAGGAATATGTCATTGCAATACGTAGAGACATGATTATACTAAGTGAAAAATGATGAGTGCAAAGAAGTTTCCTTGAGAACTAGTACAAATTTTCCAATTCACTAAAACTCCTAAAAAATATCTGGAAATGTATCCTTGCAATTACATTATACAGACTAAGCATATAATATTTATGCATTCAGAAATATAAGTAATATACATAAATTTATTTAGGACTATATATTCAGTTTGTACAAATTCTTTATTAATAAATAAAGATAATAATACAATATAAATGAAGATACTATACTTGTACAGTTTCTGTAATTTCTAATAATATCCTTAGACATAAATACATTGTATACTATCAAAAATATGTACGTCCTTAAATAATCAATACTAAAGGTGAATGTACTCAAATAATTTCTTTTAACTTTTTGAGTGATTATTTTATTATGATTTTTTTCTATAGTCCTATATTTTTTTATATAGTCCTATACTGAATAATTTTAAGGTAAATTGTTGTGAATTTTGTTGAATAAATTAAACTATCACCATTATTTGTCTCAAAGAGTTAAAATGCTTTATACTTTTCAACTTAGAATATATCCAATGCTAGAGAATATTTTTAAAAGCCAGGAGGCACAAATGGAATAGTAGCAAGTGCTGAGCTTGAATGCACACAAATTGAGCTAGCTCATGCATGATATATTTCTTTACATATCTATAACTCGGCCTTTTATTTAACATACTTAGATGCTAAAAAGGCAGAAATCGGCCAAGTATTTGACTTCAAAGTTGTTTAAAAATAATGTGAATACTGTTAATGTGGAGGAAATGTAATTTTATGCTTTTACTTAAAGTATACCCTGAAGGCATACCATTTCTGAGTATGTTTTATAAAAGGGAAAGTCTATAAGTTGGTATTTGGATTCTGTTATAGTTTGAATTGTAAGTGTTTCCCACCAAGTCAGGTTTAAATCCTTCTTTCCCAGCATGTAGTATTATTTTGAAAGCTGTAAAATCTTCAGAATAGGGGACTGACTTGCAGAGATAAGCCATTCTGGTGATCTACTGATTTTTATATTTGACTTTTCCCTGTTTTCTCAGCTTCCTGCTATAGCCTAAGAAAGGAGACTTAGAAACATGCTTCCAGCACCAGGAACTCTGCCATTTTTCTCCTATGATGGACTGTAACCCTTAGGAATAGTTGGGCAAAACAATAACTCATCTCCCTTTCAATTGTCTCAGGTATTTGGTCACAGTAATAAGAAATGTAAATAGTCAAATGGATATGAAAATTATGTGATAGGTTAAGTTCAGATGCATAGGAAATGTATTTTAGTAACAGAATTAATTTTCAAAAATAATAAGGTATTTATAATTTCTTACAGCACAATGAGGATCAAAGTTTATTCTTTGAAGAGGTCAAGCACATTAAGAGACCTCCAAATTATCAAGAACTTCAGTTTCCATCAATGTCAACTTGGTTTTACCTTCTTGGCCTTGGCCGTAAAACATGTACAAGGAGAAGAGTTATGTGCATCTTTTATTTCTAAGGATTTATTTGATGGGAGGTGGAGAGATGGCTCAGTCCTGGTTGCTCTTCCAGAGGACAGAGATTCTATTTCCAGAACACACACGCAGCATATAACCATGAGTACACATATTTTACTTGTGTGTATGTGTCTGTTGTTTGTGTGTATGTATGCGTGTCATGCATGTGGATATTCATGGAGAACAGACGGTCCACTGGAGCTGACTTTCCAATCCTTTTTTTATCCTCTCGATCTGATGCTGGGAACTAAACTATTATTATCTGAAAAAGCAGCAAGTTCTCTGATCCACTGAGTCACCTCCCCTGTTACTGTATATTCCTCTCACATCATTGAAACAAATTTTTACCCATTCCCTTCCAGAATCTTTTCTGTCACATTGCATTGCCAAAAACTGTAATGATGTGTCAGTGGTTAACACAATTGTAAATCACGGAGGATGACTATATGCTCTTTGCTCATAACGTAGGCAAATGCTTAATCTCTTATATTTTTCAAGTACCATTAAACAGAGATGTAGTCATTAATTCTGATTTTCTTTAAGGGAATATTTTAAAATTACACTATATCAGAATGAAAATATTTGAACTAGTATGGAAAGGAATATAAACATATACAAGTGTATGAACTTGTGATGTATATGCTCATTATTAAAAATAGTTTAGTACACACACACACACACACACACACACACACACACACATACACACGCATATAAATTAAGTACTGTTCACCTTGCTGCCATCCTTCTTCTATTCCTACTACGTCTTCTCTTCAAATCCCACCCTCATCTCTCTGTATCTCTATATCTTTATCTTTCATATAAAGGGAAATAACATCTTTTTGACCTCAAGAAATTGAAAGGCCTTTCAAAAGTAAAATTTTCAGTGACTTGTATGAATTTTTCCAGTATAATTTAGGGTGCAGTGATTAAGTATTTATAGAAAATTTTAAGAAAATTATCAAATTTCTCATAAAACAATTCTCTTTTTCATTCACTAGGAATACTCCCATTAGTACTGCATACACACTGCCTTAAGGAATAAATATTGTTTCATAATTATTTACTAACGACCTGTTTTATTTGACAAATATCCTTTTCTGTCCTGGAATCTTATCCACGGCCCCACATTGTTCTGATTCTTAGGACTCCTTAGGTAACCACGGTCTTTGAGACTATCTCTGATTTTCACATTTACTCACCAATTAATGGACATAGATACAGTGTTCTGTAGAATGTCCTTAAATTGTGATATATATATATATATATATATATATATGCATTGTGATTATGGGGAATTGGTGTCATTGTGATTATTACCTTAAATAACTTAGGATAATTTTATGAATAACACATATACTAGAGAACATTACCAACAAAGCCCTTTCTTTTAATTAATTACTCCTAAAGGTACCAGAGGTCAAAATAGCTTAGTGTCTATGCAATGCATATTTAAGTGTAATCTGTTTCTCTTGTTGAGAGGAATTAGGATCCTTCATCTGAATGTGATCAGGTGTTTAAGATTAAAATGTTAGTTTTTTACTAATGACACTTCCTTCCCAAGAAGGAATGTTGACATTATGAAATTTATAAAAATAGATCTCCCCCACCTCTCTGCCCCTCAAACTCCCTCTCTCTAAAATCCCCCCTCTCCTTCCTTTTGTTTATTTAATAGTGATTTCCTATACAGCCCCAGTAGCCTACTGTTGTCTCAACCTCTCCATCCCCATGGTATTATTATCAAGCTATTCTCACCATTCCAGGATCCATAAGTCTATCATATTTTGATAAACATATTTTCTTAAATTTTTAGAAACATTTTAGTTTTTTCTACATATTTGGATACAAATTTTATCAGTTCTTTAATTTTTGTGAAAGGCATTAAGAAACACTTAAAACTCCAGTGATAGATATTTGAAAATATGCACTGCTGTGGGATGGTCTGTATGTCAAATTGCTCTGATTGGTCAATAAATAAAACACTGATTGGCCAGTGGCCAGGCAGGAAGTATAGGCGGGACAAGGAGGAAAAGAATTCTGGGAAGTGGAAGGCTGAGGCAGAGACACTGCCAGCCGCCGCCATGACAAGCAGCATGTGAAGATGCTGGTAAGCCACGAGCCACATGGCAAGGTATAGATTTATAGAAATGGATTAATTTAAGCTATAAGAACAGTTAGCAAGAAGCCTGCCATGGCCATACAGTTTGTAAGCAATATAAGTCTCTGTGTTTACTTGGTTGGGTCTGAGTGGCTATGGGACTGGCTGGTGACAAAGAATTGTCCTGATTGTGGGCCAGGCAGGAAAACTCTAGCTACAATGCATCATCAACATTAAGCTTAATTTTACTACTTTACTCATTATTTAAAATAATTTTCTTACACAATTAAAGTCTCTATATGAGGACTCTTAAAATTCTACATATTATTGTAGATTAATTAGGATTCATAAATATAAAATAGATTCAAACATATTCAAAATATGTAATTGGAAGCAATGAATATGTTTATATTAATAAGAATATATATTCTTATACAAATACCAACAAGATATATATATATATATATGTATCTGGACACTTTATAGGATATCATAGGATTCTGTCTATATTATCTAACATGAGATAAACCAAAAATACATACATGTACAAGACTCAAAATAACAATAAAATGAATTCAGACAAAATTCTTTAATGAGGCAAACTTGGCTGGAAGAAATGGGCCATGTTAACCAGATGAAAATTCAGTAAAAATTCAGTAAGTCTTTATGTGTCGCATTGTGGTAATCTTAAAATTTGCAAATATAAAACATCCACAGCTATGCCATATAGTCAATATATTAAATGCAAAAAATTGTTCAGTAACATTGAAACTCCTTACTGTCTACAAAATAGGAATATTTTTTTAATATTTTCCAAAATTATTCTTGTAAGGTTCAGTTTTACAGGCTGGACATATAGCTCTGTGACTGAAAGCACTGGGTGCTCCTTGAGAGGAACCAGGTTCAATTCCCAGCACCCACATGGCATCTCCCAAATGTCTGTACCTCCAGTTATAGGGGATCTGACACCCTCATACAGACACACATGCATTCAAAACCATCAATGCACATGAAAAACAAACAAACAAACAAAAAGATTCACTTTTACATTTAGTGGTGACTTAGTAAATATACACACACAAACGCCAACATAAACAAGACCATTGCTGCCAGATTTTATTGATTACTTTTATTTTTATACTATATATGAGAATTGTTCAAGAATTCTAGGAAAATTAATTAACTCAGTGTTTTTGAACAGTAGACAATGATAAGGTACAAAATTGAAGACTCAGTATCTAATATTGAGGATACAGTTTAGTGCCTAGTAAAATCTCTAAGTTTAAAATTAATATTCTGCTAATGTGCTTGCATAATTCATGCAATTTGAATTACACCATTCATAATAAGGAAGCACTGATTTACTTTTAATTATAATAAATAATTCTGGCAGAACTTTAGTGAGTAGAGTCTAGGCTGAATATATTGATATATACGTTTTAATATTAAAAAGAACATTAAATATCTCAGTGCCTTTGTATGGATATTTATTTCACTGAAATGTTGGCAGTAAGCATAAGCATTCTTAACATTCCCTTTGCATGTACCAAGACTCTAACTTCAGAGGCACCCAAGCATCTCTTACAAATATGTTAACTCCAGTATGATTAAAGTTTGCTGTTAGGCAGTTTAATTTCCTACCCTTCTTTTTAAAAAATACCACTATTAGTTGTACAGCTTCCTGTATTTGAACTTTGTCCTTATCAGTCGTCTCCAGGACCTGACTCTGTATTAGTAACCCTGCATTGCCACCTCCCATATTTGTTAGAACTCTATTTCCTTAATCATCAATAAACACAATTTATTTTCAAGAGTACAGGGATTATGTAAGAGATGAACCAACAGGAAATTTCTAGAAGTGTGCATGAAGGCAACCTCTCAGTACAGTGACCCCAAATTCATCCTTTTCAGATATATTCTTTTATCTAAATTGTCATCTGGGATTAAAATTTGAATACTGGTATATTGGTTTATATATACATGTAAAACCAATATTGTAGCCTTATTTTCTAGCATTTTTCCAAAAAGAAAACTAGTCTTCATATATCAAAAATATGTTTATATCCAAGCATAATCATTTTGGTGTTAAATTTCAAACATGATTAAACATAGGTTCCATGTGCAATTCAGCATATTGTTATTCAGAGTCTAGTAAATGATGCAAGATAGTAGGCATATAGTAAAATAAGGTAATTTAAGTGTGTTTCCAGGAAATGTTTAAACTGCTCAACCATCACTGCTATCTATAAGCCGCAAACTCTAGTGGCTTATAGTCCTGGGGATGATGAACAGTACCTAGAACAAGGCACTAAATAGCAATAAGGGTGTCAATTTTAGTGACCTATATATTTTGAAAGCAAAGGAGTCATAAATCACTCTAATGAACTCCCGTCATAACTTACCCTGCAAAAGTACAGAATGATAGAGAACAAAGTATTCAATTTGAGCTCTGCCATTCATATTCTAGTAACAGGTTTATTGGTTTACTATTGATCTCTGCCAGATTACATATCCCTACTTTCCTAGGCTGCATTATAAGAACATTAGAGACATTCCACATATGCTGTAAAAATGCTGCAATATAATAATTAAGGAGACATTTCAGATCTATGCAAGATGAGCTTATCAACACACTTTCAAAATAACAAATTATTATTCCTAAAATATATTTGTAATTTGAGCTTTATACAATTTTAGCCTCTTCAAGTATTCATCTGTAAAATTTCTAATGCTCAAAGTATGAAATCTGAACTTCCAATCATCTCTAACTAGTTTTGAAGTGATTTAAAAGTGAAGAAATGCTATCTTTATAGTCCAATTATTCTTTTCCTCCTTGACTCTATTTTTCTGTAGATATTCTATGGGATATTTCAGAGCAGCTTTGGCATCATTATACATAATCAAAGACTTTACTGCCCATAAAACATATTCTATCCAAGTTCATGCATATGAGTGAATAAAGCTAAAAAGGCAGGCTCCAGTAGAGTAAAATGCTTACCAAGGTTTTAAGTCCATTTGATCCTGTGCTCCTATGAATGTCAATAGTTATATAGTAATTCAGAGATTTCCTGTCTAATTGATTGTTGGCAAAAAGGGGCCCTACGGTAACCACCAAGGAATCCAGACAATTGCCACATTATTGGTGTCTATTCATAAACAAAACCTACGTAATATACTAAAAATTGAGAAGGTGAGCTAGTGCCTACCTAGAATCATCACACCTATTGACTAGTGATCATAGTACCTGAAGTCATTCTTTATGCTACCAACAGAGAAAGGTAAACATTAACACAACTACAAAATGTTTTATCTATGATAGTGTTCTGCCTGCAGGATAATACTGGTGCATTAGTGTCACAAATTACCATCCACTATCCGATTGATTTAAAGCCCACTCTATGAGTTGGCACCTACCCCTGACATGGATTGTCTGGACAGAGCCTGGTACTAGAGAGTCCATGGAACTAGGGAAAAAGTAAATACTATTGTTCTGCTAAATAAATGTAACAATAAAATGACTCCCAGAAACATTTTACTATTCTCTTAGATCAGTGCTTTACTGAAGCCTCATCAGAGAAGCTTCCTCCTGCAATAGATGAGAGTTGATACAGAGACCAAAACTGGACAATGTATAGAGTGAGATACTTTGCAACACTCAGTCCTAAATAAAATGTCTTCATCAAATACCTTGCTTCGGGGATCAGGAAACTCTGCATAAGAGCCAGAAAGATTGTGAGAGTGGCAGGGATAGATGACACCAAAGAAACAAGATCTTTTAGATACAACAGGACTGACACACACACGAACACACAGAGACAGCTTCAAGCACAGGGCCTGCACAGGTCTAAACCAGATGGGATACCAGTGCTCAAGGAAAGGGGACAGAAACCCCAATCTCTAACCTAGAACCTATTTCTAATTGAAAACCACATTCAAAGGAAAAATTCACATTCTCTAATGGAGTTTCACCAGGTATACAAACCACAGTTATGGGCAGGCCCCACCTCCACTAGTAGAGGGCCAAAACAAAACCAACTAACTCAAATTCATTTTGGGGGGCTTTTTGTCTCACAATACTTTATCTGGGTTTTTTATTTCTTTATAAATATTTTGCTTGTTTGTATCAGTTTTCTATTTCTGCATATGTATATCTCAGTGATTTTATTTTTTTGTTATTTTTTATATTTTTATATTAGTTTATTATATTTTTGTTATTTTATTTTCAGTTTATTCCTTTCTTGTGCTTTTCCTCTGCCTCAGTTTTTTTCTGTTTACTTGTATTATGGTATGTTTGCTCTTTATTATATGCTATTGTTACTATTATTATTATTATTTCATTATTTATGCATGCCTCTTTTTATTTTAATGAATGAAAATGAGAGTGCTACTTTTATTGGATGGTGAAATGGAGATGATCTTGGAAGTTTGGTAAGGGGAAAGCATAATCAGAATAAAGTGTATGAAAAAATCCATTTTTAATAAAAAATGTAATACAAGATAAGGGAAAGAAAAGGGGAAAAGATGCTTATTTTTGCTTGCATATGCCATTACTAATTAAAAATCACCAACATAACAATCAGAATTTCTAGAAATAAACTGAAAATAAAATAAATGGAACAATTTTAAGAAGATAGTTTGAATTTCCTCATCTGTCTATCAACAGTGTTATTAACTTCATAACTAATATTGTTGTTATAAGGAATATAAATTGTCTGTAACCATCTCTAAGATATTAGGGCCTATGAGATGAGGAGTGTATGGTACATTCTAGTAACAAGAAAAGCAATTTTTATTTTCATATTTTAATTATTATCTTACATACAACATATTTTCAGTTTTACAAACACTAAAATGATAACAAACTTCATTTAGAATGATATTGTACACTGTTAAGATTTTTATTTTTATCTATCTTTCCATAAATTAACTCACTTTATTTGAGCTAGTAACGCTATCAAACTATAATCATTGAAGACTATGTATTCAACTATTCATTATAGACTTTTAATGCATTTTTTTATAGTTCAATGTTAGTTTAATTAATTAGTTGTGTGATTGATTCATTGCTTGTTTGTAGACTTTCTGGACTCCATAGAGAGTTGTGTTGGTTTATCTCACTGTAATACACCCTGTTTCATCTGAACGGAATATGTTATTTCGGTAGCTAGTAGCTATGAAGACTTAATCTACATGATCCTTTTGTTTCTCCAAAGACTTGACAACATGAAATATGAAGAAAATATTCTCAATTGGCGAGATAGCATAGCAAAAGGGAACCTGTGAAGTATTGGGGTATATAGGGAGAGGGGCCATGGTTAGGTAACAAACAGTGTGAACTACCAATATGGCTGGCTTCTTCTTCAATATCTGGACAAGAGACAAAAGCCTGAAAGCTGAAAATAAAGTCTGAGGTTTTTTGTCACTAAGGCTTCTGCTGATAGACAGGCTCAGCATATTCAAGATCTGATTAAGACACGTTTACCCAACAATTGCGGGCTAGTCAGCCATCCTTTCATTCTCCAAACTGACCAACCTTAAATTAGATGAGGAAGACCCCTCAGAGGCATTAAAGACCCCACCTCTAGCTCTCAAGAAGAAGCCAGGCTTTGACTTCAGGAGTCCCCCTTCTGCGTTGTGAAGGGTCTTGATCTCTGAATTGTGCTGTATGTTTCTCATCCCAAATAAAAGCCTTTCTTCAACAGCTGAACCTGCCTGTTCCTATTCATGGTTTTGCTACTGCTTCCTATCATCCTCCACATTTTGTCTGCCTTTTAATTCTTTAACTGGAAAGGAAAATGAACCAAGTTCAAGACCCCTTTGGTAACAGGAAGAGAGATAGGAAAAAAAATAAAAGTTTCTCAAATGAATGATGTTTGATTTCCTACTTGCAAATTCATTTGAGGGATGAATTTATTTTTATGTATTTTCAAAGTAGCCTTCTGGATCATTCTGATTGCCTGCTAATTAGACACCTATAGGAATACTGTATTCTTTCCTATTTGTAGAGATGAATACTTTACTTTTATTGTTATACATTCTATATTGCATGTGACAAAGCCAAGTACATATTTTAGATCATTCCTACAATTTCTGTCATATTACTATGTAAATTCACTGTTCACCTAGAAAATTTATGTAAACATGCAATTGGAAGTATATCAATACTGTGACACAGATATGTTTGGGAACAAAGTCCATAGTACTAATGTGTTCAGGAGGATGGGCCACAGTGTCAGTACAGCTGCGAGGCAGCATTGTAGCCTCCTTTCTTCTAAAAACAGAGCCAGATCTGGGTCATCACTCTCAGCAGGAAGCTTTGAACATCATCTAACCTTGTGTAACAGGATAGTGAGTATCTTTTGACCTAGTTTTGCTCTAGGCAAAGATAAGTTTGCCAGAGAATGAAAGCTGGATAGGAGCACTGTGCTTTTCTGTTCCTGGAAGGATCCCTAAAAGGTTAGATACATGACCCCTCCCACACTCTAGAAAACAAAAATGTGACTTTAAAAAACAACACTTATTGGTTTCCTTTTTTGAAATTGTCATACATTTATTTAATGCGTTCTGGTTACCCTCACTCCTACCTTCTGATATTTTCGTTCCTTCAATATTAACCCTCCATCCTCTTTTTAAGTTCCCTTCTCATATCCATTCTTCTTTGTTCTTTAATCATATTTTAAAATTATTGAGACCTGAAATATCTGATTTCACATCATATAGCTGGTTCTGATTTCAAATTCTATTATCAAGGTTCATGCATTTTATCATTTCTTTTTATATATCCTTTAAGACATTATATCACTTTTTTTTTCTTTTAGCCCATCTATTTACTTAAATTGTGATCTTCTGGGAAGGAAAGCACTGGCTTATGTATTAAATTATTCCCTTCAGTACAGCTCAGAATTGCACATTGAACAATATTAAAAAAAGTAATTCACAAGTGTTTATTTTCAAATAACATAAATGTCCAACAAAATATATAGATTTTGTAAATTAGGAAAAAATTTCAAATTTCCAAAGCTAGTTATTCTCCCAAATCTATATATTATTATTGGTCCTTTCTGCTGCTAAGGTGCTATGGCAATATGAAAGGTCACCTAAAATTTCAACATTAAATTAACACAACATGAAAAATATAAATTATTTTAACCCATATTGCTGAAAAGAAAAAAATCTTTTTATAATTTTTATGTTTTGACCAATTATGGAGAAAAGTAAATTTCTATTTAATAATTAATTTTCTAACTATTTATTTCTAAACTTCATTATATCAAATACTGATTTTAATCGTGTATTTAATTCTGTATAAATGTGGTGTGGAAAATTCAAAAAATAAACACCTTTATACATTTGTGATTTCAGTAAGTTAGAAAGGTTGTTTTTTCCCTATTATACAGTCTATATATAAAAGTTTAATGATAAAATTTCAGCTGTTTTTTAGCTTTGGAAGACTTGAAGTCAACATCAAAATAAACATGGTTTCCATATGATGTATAGTTATTTTACTGTACCTGTATATGCAAATTGAACAAGATCCCAGAGTGCATTTGGATCTATGCCTTCCATCTTGATCTCCTCTTGCTTGGCTTCACAAACATCACTTGTAAACATGGCAGCAAAATAGTCAGAGACAGAACTCAGAACAAGCCTGAAAGAGTCACAGGGTCTGTTTTAGGCAATGGACATAAAGCACAGAACAATGAGCTCACCAGACACAACATGTAGCAAAGAATCAACATCAGCTGTTTTGTTCATCATGGTTACATTTGCTAGTCTCTGTAGACATACATATGCAAGTGTATTTGTGGTACAGCATATTGCCAGAATCCTTTAGGTACATATAAAATAATTCTATAGGTGAATCATGAATTAGTTTCATTTTTAAAAACTGTAAAACCTACCTCCTGATTTCTGTGGCATATTCACAAAATTTCATTCCTATTAGCAAAGAATAAGCTCTCCTTATATATCCTTAACATTTCCAATGGGTGTGTGTGTGTGTGTGTGTGTGTGTGTGTGTGTGTGTGTGTTTACAGAATTGTTGGCATTGTATACATTTATCTCTTTACTTTTATTATAATTCATTAATTAAAAATGTCAGTATCTTTTTACCTGAAATACTTAGAAATCATAATTTTTTTTGACTCTGATACTCCTGTCTTTAGTTACTCATACAAAATACAAAATGGAATTTTTTCAACTGTTAAGAAACAATGAAATCATAAACCAGAGGAAAATGGATGGATCTAGAAAATGTTGTACTGAGCCAGGCAACTTGGGCACAGAAAGACAAGTGCTATATGTTGGATCTTATAGGTGCATTTTAGTTCCCATGTATTAGATATGTTCAAGTTGTAGTGAAATATGTCAGGAAGCAAGAAGCCACAAATCGAGAGAGGCTAAAGACTTGAAGATGGGCTGGGGATACTAAAACAGAAGTGGTAATTGCTGGGGAAAACGCTAGCATGGAAAGGTTTAAACAGGGATGCTGTTGCATAATGTAGGAAATATGAGAGTGGGGAGAGGGTTAACCAAAGCTAAAGACACATGAGAACGACATGCAAAGACTAAATTTATAATTTAAAGTTTGAGGTAATAATAATAATAATAATAATAATAATAATAATAATAATAATAAATGTGTTTAAACAGATGTGTAGTAGAATATTATTTTAAGGTGTGTTACTTTTGTTTATGTTGCACTTGTTCAACTCTGTGAAGCTGTGTTACTGTGCCTGTCTAACATACCTGATGCTCTAATAAAGAACTGAAGGGCCAATAGCAAGACAGGAGAAAGGATAGTTGAGATTGGCATGTAGAGATAATATATAGAAGTAGAAATCTGGGAGGAAAGAAGAAGGAGCCAGAGAAGGAGGAAGACTCCAGGGGCCAGCCATCCAGCTACACAGCAAGTCACAGAGTAAAAGTGAGATTTACAGAAGAGACTGGGAAAAGCCCAGGGGCAAAAGATGGACAGGACTAATTTAAAGTTAAGGAAAGCTGGAAAGAAAAAAAAACACAACAAAACAAAACCAAAAACAAGCTAAGTCCTGGCATTCATAATTAATAATAAGCCTCCTTGTGTGATTTATTTTGGAGCTGGTGGCAGGCCCCGCAACATAGCAAAAAGAAAAAATAACCAGCAAAAGATGTGCCCTTCATGGGTAGATAGGGTTACTCCCAGAAGTCAAAGGTGGGTTTGTGATACTTCCCAATGAGTTATTTGGCCAGGGAATTCCAGAGGCGTCAACCCTGGTTGCTGCCATTCTCATTGTTCTCCCATTAAAATTAGATGGTATGACCCTGATGCAAGGAAACAAACAAACCTAAAAAAAAAAAAAAAAAAAAACCAAGAAAACATATCAATTTCTGATACAGGACACAAAGACCAGAATCTGGAACAGAAAAGCAAACATTTAGTTGCTAGCTGTAGCAAGAATCTTAGAAGGTCTTATTAATAAAATCAAACCAGAGACCAGTTATTGGGGTGAATGCTGGAAGATCAGAGAAGCAGAACAAGCCACACCTACCTCATCTTCCTAATTCCTCAGCTGATCCTGTTTCTTCAGACTGGATGCCTCTGAGTCCTCATCCAGAATGAATCTCAGCTGAACTGCTGCTCCAAAGCCTGAAAGCTTAACCAGCCAAATGCCTCTAATTTCTGGTCTTCATGGCTTATACATCTTTCTGCTATCTGCCATCACTCCCTGGGATTAAAAGCTCACTTCTTGGGATTAAAGACGTGTGTCACCATGCCTGGCTGTTTCCAATGTGGCCTTGAACTCACAGAGATCCAGAGGGATTTCTGCCTCTGGAATGCTAGGATTAAAGGTGTGAGTGCCAACATTTTCTAGCCTCTGTATCTAGTGGCTGTTCTGTTCGTTGACCCCAGATAAGTTTATTAGGGTGCACAATATTTTGGGGAACACAATACCACCACAGCTAGCTAACATAAGGTCATTTGTTTTAAATTGCTGGGACGTGGCCCACTACAATACTGACATATTCTGGTGAAATGACTATGCACACACTATAGCTGATTTTGTGGAGTTGAGACCTGTCCTACAGGAGGGAATATAATACTTGTTATTGTACTGTAAACTTTTTCAAAGTCGTGTAGTCAGCCATGTCACAGACTTTAAAGAGGAATCTACGACTGTCTAACATTCCTTTAGACGTTCATGGTTATACCTGGCAACTAATGCTACTCTTTAGCAGTGGGCAGACAAGCGTCTTTTTACACTGGACAGTTGTTCATGAGGAGACTCAACCTGTTGAAAAAAAGCGGCTATTGAGTGTTCAACCCTAAGGTCTCTATTTCCTCCTAAGGTCTCTATCACCCCTTCTGAGGATATTGGGATATTTTAGAAGAGGGAGAGGAAAGAATACAAGAGCCTATAGAGGGGAGTGGATCTATGAAATGTTTTCTTCTATATATGGCATTGCTGGTGCAATCATGAACACACAGAAGCTACAGTTCCCTGCACTATGCTTGTAGAAAAAAGAAATGAAACAGCATGTGTCCTTCATCATTCTAACATTGATATGTGACTGTGGGGCATGTGAGGCCACGAGTTAGAAATTATTGTTTCTAGAGAAAGGATATCATTATCATTTCATCAATGGTGTTGCTATTGATAAACATCCCATGCTCTAGTTTCTTTAGCCATGTTCATATATGCAACCTTATTTATTTCAGTGGGGCAAAAATATATTTATAAAAGCATACATGAAAGTAGGAGAGAAATATTATCAAAAAAGAACAGAGGAAGCAAGTGTGGAAGAGAAAAATGAGAATGAATATGGTGGCAATACAATGCGTATGTTGATGAAATTATTGAACAGTATTACATTTAGAATGAACTTAATAGGAACTGAAGAGATAGCTCAGTGTTTAAGAGCACCCACCACTGTTCTTCCAGAGGACCTGGGTTTGATCTCCAGCACCCATATGGCAGCTAACAACTGTCTGAAACTTGATTTCCAAGGTATTTATCCCTTCTTCTGACTGTCTTAGACACCAGGCAAGCATGTGGTACACACATATACACGGAGGCAAACCAAACAGACACAAAAAAATTTAAAAAAATGAAAAAGTAAGCTAAATGATGAAAATACAAACTTGTGAAAATACAATATGAATTGTACCCAATGACCCCTTAATAACTATGTACAAATTACCCTTGGCCAGTATAAGAGGTTATGATTTCCTTCTTTAACCAACATTATTCTCTCACCGACACATTTGCACTGTTTAATGAACATTATATGAAATTGCAGCAGAATAACTTTGTTTGCTCCTTCCTGCTTCATTAAAATTTTTAAAATTTGATGTGTATTTGGTAGTAAAATCTACAAATTTCCTCTGTTTTTCTAGTGTTTGCTTTTTGTTTTTGAAGGAGGATCAATTCCTTATCAGTAGAAGAAAACATTCTCTTTAGACTTCTTTTTTTTCTAATGATTATGAGTGACCTGTCCTCATGCACACCAGAAGAGGGTGCCAGACCTCATTGGAGATGGTTGTAAGCCACCATGTGGTTGCTGGGAATTGAACTCAGGACCCCTGGAATAGCAGCCAGTGCTTTTAACTGCTGAGCCATCTCTACAGACCGACTTCTTATAGTGTAGCACTGAGGATAAACTGTTATCCTAGCTTTCATTTATCAGAATTTTTTTCTAGTTTCATCTTCAATAACTCATAAAATATTTTTACTTAATGAAGGATTCTCAATTTGTTTCATTCATTTGTAAAGAGAAGGTATGTGTAATTTTGTTATCACCTAGGCCCTATTAGTTTTAATAGAAAAATAGATTTCAAACTTATTGTTTTTCTGATGTAACATGCCATTTTTTATACTTATTTTAATTTGTAATTAGAATTTTAATAGTTTTTTACAGTGATAAACACACACATTTTTTAATCCATAGTTATTTTTACTGTAATTTTCTTAATGTATGCAACAGTGAGGTTTGCCACTTATAACCAAAGATTAAAATTTGATGGCATATATTTTCTCATCTTTTCATACAGTTCACTTCCCTCTGTGTCTAACAAAATTAGGAAATGTCTTAAAAATTCCCAATGTCTCATACTTTATGTTGTAATTTGTTTCATATTCAACATTTCATTTTCACTCTGGTTTATTTTAGGTGATTTCCAGTTGTTGAAAATAACTCATTTGCTCTTTTTTTCATACATTAATGTAACAAAAAAAAATTAGTTAATTCTATTGCAACTTTTATAACCTTTTGATTATTTAAGCATCCAAGTCTTCTCTAGGTCACTTTCCACTGGATGGAGTTATTCTCCATTATGGACTATGTTCTCCTACTTCTTCCATATGTGGTAAGTTCTTAATGTATAACACACATAACATCACTCTTTGCCCCAAGTAGAAACTAAGAGGAGAAATGATGATCACTTTTTGTTATTGCTTTCTTTTACGAGTTTGCCATCTTTCCCTTTTTTTTCTTTTTTTCTTTTTTTTTTTTCCAGAGTTGAGGACCAAACCCAGGGCCTTGTGCTTGCTAGGTAAGCGCTCTACCACTGAGCTAAATTCTCAACACCCATCTTTCCCTTTTTTAGTGTAGTTTGTGAATATTTTTTTTTCTTTTTGAGGGGAGTGGAGGGAGGATTTTTAAGACAGGGTTTCTCTGTGTAACAGCTTTGGTTGTCCTATAACTTGGTTTGTACCCCAGGCTGATCTCACCAGAGAGATCCACCTGGCTCTACCTCTCATGTACTGAGATTAAAGGTGTGCATCACCAATCCCTGGCTAGTTTTTGATGAAGCAGGAAAAGACGGACATACAGAATGAAAGAAAGGTAAAAAGCCCCAAGGCAAAACGTAGATTAAGAGAAACAGGTTAAAATAAAAGCTATTGGGACTAGCATAAGTTAAGGCCGAGCATTCATAACTAATAAGTCTCTGTGTCATGATTTGGGGCTAGCAGTCTGAGAAAACCTGCTACATGCTTACATATAAAATAATTCAATAATACAATAATAATTAATTTTATTTAAAAAGCACAGAAATATCCAAATATTTACATTAAATAATTAATTAATTACTTACTTAATTAAATTAATTAAGTCAATTAAATATGTAATAAGTGATCAGCTTTATTAAAATGGTAAATATTATATCCCCATAAACATCAGATTGTGCATCTCTCTAAGCATAAGTATTTCAACATAAACACAATCAGCTTGTTCTTACACACAAAGTTTGTATTACAGGCATGTCACATTGTGAAGAGCAAAATATTTTGTGACCTGCGTTGTGCAAGTTTAAATCATCAAATGAAATCTTCTCCATCAGCTCTAGGAAAATGCTTCCAGCTGAGTAATAGAAGTGTAGAAAGCTTAATCTTGCATTTAGATTTAGTGACACAAAAGATTTGAATTAGAGTCTATGATTTAATGTTTGGCAAAAATCAAAATCTTTATATGAGCTTATTTAGTTTCAGTTAATGCAAGCGAAGCTGGGGCAAAAATTCCATCACTGAGAGAATGCAGCCACTAAGGAAAATCTCTTACTGGGGTCAGTAAATTCTTTGCAAATCTATTAAAGATTCCTATGTTCCACTTCAATGTATTATAGTGTTTGACACTGTTGACCTCCCACTTTTTAAAGCATTTTTTTTTAAGTTTTGTAGCAGTGCAGACTTTCTTATCTCAGCTTTACCTCTTAGTCAGTGACTTCTCTTTCTTTCCCTCTTTGACCCTTCCTTTTGCTGTAGAGTATTATGGACTTCTGGTTTTGCCTTAATATTAGCTTTTACACAACCACTCTTTAGCACTGCTTTATGATGTGTCCTATGGCTCTAAATTTTACTGTGCTACTGCAATTCCAGTAAAAAAAAAAAAAAAAAAAAAAAAAAGGCCAGCTCTCCACTGGCATTTGACTGTCTTCAAACTAAATTCACAGTGGTCTGCCTGCAATTTTCTTACATTTACCTTCCCTTGTTTCTAACTGTTATGGTATTAGGGATCTTCCGGATGATATGAATGAAGTTTTTTTTTACCGTGTCTGAGAAGTATGTGGAGCTCTTGAAATTGAAAGCCCCAAGCTCTGATCACTGATCTGCCAGTCTCCACATACTCCTCACCTCTAGACAAGTAACGGATCCAATGACAAGGACTAACACACCATTTTAATGTTCTTGAAGAAAAAGCATCATTGTTAATATTATGTGCCAATAATTAAAATACGTGTGCTTTTGGATTGAGATTAACTTGATCAAAATTCTGACAGATTCTGTACTCTGGAAGCAGGTAAAATATATAGTATAAGTCAAGTTTTGTTTCATTATAAAATGGAAGGAATCAAAATATTTATAATGTTTACTTATGAGTATGCATGTAAGTAATAAGTATATTCTTGAAATTCACTAATTTGACTATTAAGTGTATCTATTTAACAATAATATTTAATAAGATGGAAAATACCATATGATACACATAGAAACTCAGGATTTCAGATCATAGAATTACATTTTCTTGTACTAGTCATTATCTTCTTATTCATCATTTAAATTTCACTTCATCAGCCTATAGCTATTTCAAACAATGACAGCTAAAGTAGATACTTTTGAAAACATGACAACCTACCCTTCATTTTGTTCTTTGGACCATATTCTGTATGAATAAGCTTTATAAGTTTATTGTATGTAATCATCCATCCTATTATTAATAAATGATAAATATAAAATTATAAATAACTTCTCTTGTTATAGCTGATTGCCCTAAACTATTGGTGAAAACATATAATAATCTTAGGATTTTCAATACTATCAAACCATGAATAAAGTCTGAATTTTTAAAATAATTTTTGAAATTAAAATAAAATGATTCCTTTTCTCCCTTTCCCGTTCACTCCTCGAAGTTCTCCCATTTGCTCCCTCCTTGCTTTCTCACAAATTCACTTCCTTTTTAAAATTGTTGTTATGTATATGTGTGTGAGTTTAAATATAGATATATATTATACATACAACCTTTTCTCTCAGTCTGTTTATGTTTCCCTAAGGTATTATTAGCCCTTTAGAGCTTTCCATTTAAAGCAAATGAGACTACGAGACTATTAATAAATTATATATGTGCCAAAACATGACATTCTAGATATGGCTTAGTAATTGGGGCCCTAAAGTTAGAAACCATCATACACTATAAAGATCATTGTCCTTGGTTATTTGCAAGATTCTGAAGGTACATTCTTGTTGCCATAGACACCACACACTTCAGACATAGGACTTAGAGCAATCCATCTGGAACTTAAGCGGAAATCTGCTCCATGAGAACTTCCTCTCATGGTATTTGTCTTACATGTTAATATACTATTTGAGATGCCCTCTGTTTTTAAACAAATATACACAAACAATTAAATGAATTTATGTTCAGAATGAAGTAAATTTAGTCACATTAAATAAGAATAAAATTAGCCATTAGGAACATAACTAGAATTTAAGGTACATTCTATTTAATTGTAGGTTAAGGATAATTTGCACTTGTCATACATATTACATGATGTATTTCTATCAATAATGGCAAGTATTTGTTAATATCTTATAAATGGCATTTCAATTTCATAGTAATATTTAGAAAATTATTGTACATAATAAGTTACTGGCACTCTCAGAGTGACTAAGATTGGACTTCATATTACACAGATGTTAAATCATTTTGGCATGCACGTCCAGGTATTTATCTTTGGTCCATGTGAACAATTTGTATTGATGTCACACTAGAAACTGTGTTAGCTTTTGTGGACTCATTTTTGTAGTCAATATCTTAGATATATGCATACAGTTAACCAACTATGAATGTGTCTGCATGTTATATGTATATATGACTTACATATATATTGTATACAAAATACTGATTAATTTTTTAAATATATAGGAATACTATTGAAGAGACTTCAGCATTTGGGCAATATATCCTTTCTATGAACTCAATAGTATATGAAATTATCAAGGAAATCTAAAATAAAAATCTTTTTTTCTTGCTATATTCATGGAATTGGATTCAGTTACTTCATTGATACTAACATCAAATTATGTATTATTTGCTTGTAAAACATGTGTATTATAATTATATTTCCTGTATACTTTAGATTACCTATAAGTTTAATACAATGTGGCAATATACAAATTATTATAGTGTAACATTTGAAAATTAATGATGAGAAAATAATATATATGTTCAATTAGTGTAATTTTTGTAGTCTATATATGTGGTTGCTACAAATCTACAAATATAATGTAGACTTTATATTTGGAATCTACAAATGTATGGAGTCTACAAATATAAAAAATCCAGATTTTTTGAATTCAGGTAAGGAATCAAGTCCCTATAAATTGAAATAATTTTCTCATATAAAAATGAAAATAATTATAAAACTGAACTATCATATGATCATCAAATCACTGTATTTTTAAATGTTAACTTAATATATATCAATCTTGAACTATAAAATTCCATGTCAAATACTTGGGATGGAATTATTTGTCTCAATTATGCAAACAGCGTATGAAACATTCTTTCTTAAATATATTTGACTGTAAGAGCCATGTTGTGTCATAACTTGATGTTTAACAAATGTAAATTTAAAATGTCAGTATCAATTTCATAACTTAAACCAATAATTTATTTCCATAATACTCAAAGTTTTTAAATAAATGATAAAATAAGATATTTAATTTCAAATATGGGACACACTTTCTAAATTATAATTTCTTTAGTATTGCTGTAAGTCAGATGAAAATACTAATATTATCATTAGTTATTTGTGATGAAGCAATATTATGAAAATATCTACTAAATTCTAAGAGAATGGAAATTTTGCTGAACCTCACATCCATAGTTCATAATACACATTAGAATAACTTTATATTTAAGCAGCTATCCTCCTGTGTATTCCAACTGTTTGTTTTATGTGCCTTTAAGGAAGTAATAGAACAGCCAATGTTACTTGCCTTAGATTCCCATGTAGTCAGATTTTATAACATAGCTATAATCTTACATTATGTATTCTTCCATGCCCCTGACCCAATTAATGCATCTGTATCATTTGCTGACAAAAGCAAATAGAGATTTTGCAACTTTCTAAAATCTATCATAAAAATTGATGCAACATTTATGAATACTGGTTGATAAAAATGATGTTTTTTTTTTCTGGGTCAGTTGGGATAAGCTGGAACCAGTGACTCAATCCCTTGTAAAACTCTGTGAAGATTTCTATAATGTATCCCCTTCCTTCCCTATATGATGCTTTCTATGCTCTTCAATATAGTCAAAGTGAAGCCCTCTGGGAGGGGCAGACACACAGTCCTGAGATAGACACATACAAAGGTAGATGAAGACAGAGGGGCAGACAGATTCATAAGACGTTCTCCAGGTAGGCACAGAATCAGACTAATGCAACATATAGTGTATGGAAGACATTGGAGCATGAAGTAGAGAATTCAAATCGGAACTGGCTCCTGGCTACATCACTCCAAGTGAAAGTGCTTTATTTATTTTCTTAATGCAACATCACTGAATTACTGGGAACTCAAAGCTAATCACTAGAGCATATAATATACACAAGCATTCTATGTGTTATAAGAATATTTATTTTTAAGTCTTTAGATTCATTTATTTATTAGAAGTTAAATAATTCAAATATATTGTAAATTCCCCTCAGTGTAAAGTAACAGTACAAAAACTCAAGTTCTCTAAGATATTGTAGTTCCTTATTATTATAATGCTCCAAATTCTGCAGCCTGAACACTAGTTTATGACTCTTATAAATGCACAATTCCAATATTGACACTCCCATACCTATGAGCAGGTATCTTTCGATTCCCAACAATTAGGATGACATCACAGAGCTGCTGTTGCTTTAAATAATTCTCCATCTTCCTAAATGATTGCTCGGCATGATGAACAGCTTGATAGAATTCTTCAGAGCTACTGGAATCCAAATCACTTTGAGGTGTCAGTGAATGGTTGGTCGTTGTCAACCTATAAACCACACAGAGATTTGGAAAGATAATGTTTATAAAGTGTCAATAATGGTCCAGAGAGTTATGTCCTGTTTTACAATTTAGAAAGCTTTATTTAAAGACATCTTCGTGGAAATCAAATGAAAGAAATCTTTTTAAAAAGTTATTTTAACAAAATTATTTGTTTTAGGAAGCAGTAACTGAATTGAAAAAAAATATCTTTTCTTGTCTTAAAAGGTGACTTAAGATAGATTTTCTGTATCAGAATATCAGGTAAGTAAATCTGAAAAGAGTCAAAGAAATTGTATATTCATTGCATATTTATTCTAAAATTTATTGATGTTAAATATTAAAATGTATTTAAATTTTTTGTTATATACCAACTAGAATACTAAGCCTCCATGAAAATAAGAACTCTTTTCATCTTATTGGGAAACATTAGTAAACTTGAAAGACATTACAATAAGAGAAATACCCAAGCTCACAAA
>CABHPR010158140.1:0-20173 GCA_902168415.1 Peromyscus melanophrys | reverse complement strand
AGGAAAATGTTTGAAGCTATAAGGAACCAGTCCAAGAAGCACCAAGAAACAGTTTGCTCAGTATAGGAGAAATTAAAGAAGCCTAAACATCTATTGAAAATGCAGGCAAGGTGGCTTATGAACTCACATGCAGATGGGCTTCGCTGAGTCTCATTATCTTCCCTGCCTGGCTTGTGACTGCTAGAGGACTTTATGACAGGGAAGGAGTGAAGAGCTAACCCTAACCAAAGCCACCAGCAGACAGGCTTTGCAGTATTCCCTTTTCCCATCCTCTGCCCCTCCCCCTCCCATCCCAACGCTCTCCCTGGAAGTTTTATAGGCAGCCTTGCATCTATTTGTGCTATATATTTAGGGAGTTTGATTATGCACAGCCTAAATCATATCTGAGCCAACGATCCAGATTCTTGTCCTCTGAGAGACCCTTTTGCTTCCTGTGTCTTAGGAGGGACTAAAGCTTCCACTCACTGTTTGCTAGCCAATGGCTCATGCTGCCCAAGACCATACTATTGTTCTGGAAGGTTCTATTCACACATCTGCCCTACCCATCTCCATTCTGACATTTGGGGCCCTACTCACATGCACATCTTCCTTTGTTAGAATGATATAAAAATGGAGTCAGTTAGTGATCTTTTCAGACCTTTTTTGTTGAGTACAGTGTATCTCAGACTCACCTACATGATGATCAGCACCAGGGCTTTAGTCCTGTTTTTTTAAAAAGTTGTTATTTTTAAATTCATTTTTAGTTAGCATAAGAAGAAATGGGTTTCATTGCAATATTTCCGTGCATATCCACTGTTACACTTTTTTTTATTCCCCCACTAACCGCCTCCCAGCTATCCTTCTGCATTCATGACACATACATTCTGCTCCCTCTCTTTCCCTATTCCTTCTCCCTGTATGGTTCCTTTCTCCTTTAATGTACAATGAGTATATATGTATACACACACACACACACACACACACACACAGGGCGGGGGAGAGAGAGAAAGGGAGAGAGAGGGGGAGAGAGAGAGGGAGAGAGAGAGGGGGAGAGAGAGAGGGAGAGAGAGAGAGGGAGAGAGAGAGAGGGAGAGAGAGAGAGAGAGAGAGAGAGAGAGAGAGAGAGAGAGAGAGAGAGAGAGAGATTCTTCAGATGAGAGGAAATGTGGTATTTACCTTTCTGAGTCAGCTTATTTCTTTTAATATGACTCTCTCAGTGTCCCATCCCTTTTCACATTTTATTATTGAATATTATTCCATTGTGTGCCTAGACTACACAATGAATCTGCCTAGATTTGTTAATCCTCCATTTAGAAGACATTTTAGTTACTTCTAGTATTTGTGGTTGTGAATAAAGCTACAGTAAATATTCAGTTGACTGTGTAATACTTAGGTGTGAGGTTACTGGGGCATATGCTAAGTGAACGTAAGGACGTGCCTGACCCTTTCCAGAACAGCTGGCCAGGTTCTCCGTGGCTCCCTGTCTTCGCCAGCACTTAGGCTTAAATAGTTTTTATCTTAGTTGCACTTTCTGATGATAGATCAGGCTGAATTTTCATCTGCCTATGCCCCTTTCCTCTCCTTTTGTTTCTTTTATTAACTGAGTGCTTATACGCTGCATAAGCCCTTTTTAGTCTTCAGCTTTGTGATTTCCAAAGAGCTCCATCCAGTGTGTGACTTGTGTTTTCATTCTCCTACAAAGGGCCTGAGTTCTTAATTTTGTTTAAGTGTGCTTTTACCTTATCTATCAATCAGTTGGTTGATTGACAGGGTTTCACTGTGTAGCCCAGGCTGGCCTTGAACTTTTGGCCCTCCTTCCTCTGCCTTCCAAGCGCTATGAAACATCTGTGTATAACACATCCAGCCTTTTCCCTTTCACTGAATTTCTGGGATCGCGCCTATGACATCTTTAAATCTTTATCAGCATAAGGCACAAAGACTTTTTCTCTTACTTTTGTTGTAGAATTTGTTGTTGTGGTGGTGGTAGAATTTTTATGCCTTTACATTCTACACATAAAGTTATCATCTCTTTTGACTTACTTTTTATAGATGCTATGAGACATGGATGGAAATTATTTTTTGATAATTACATGCTAATTTCTAATGATCCCAGCATCATTTTTTAAACAGTGACTTAATTTACCTATTTTCATTTTTTGCACGTGGATATGTATGTCATGAATGTTTACATGTGCGGATGCACATACACATGGGAGTGCACACGCACGTGTGTTCGTATGTGCGGAGGTCAGAGGTTAACATCTGGTGTGTTCCTCTATTGTTCTCCATCTTAAATATTGAGACAGGATCTCTTGTTGCCTATCCAGTTTGCTCAGAGAATCCCCTGACTCTGTCTCTGGGTGATAGAATTACAGATAGGGTGCCACACTTGGCCCTTACACTGGTGTTGGGATCCGAACTCTGGTCCTCATGCTTGCATGGCGAGGGATTTATGTCCTGAGCCATCTCCCTTCTCCACTGAATCCTCTCTGCTGCTTTGCTGATAACCAGCTGACATATGTACGGGGCTGGTTCTGACTTCCGGGCCACTAGCTTCCACTAGTCCCGTTGGTGCTGATGGCTGTACAACCAGACAGACGCTTTTCTGTTTATCTTTCCCAAACTCATCACATCTGAATGTGGCTCCCTTCTTGAAGTCTGCCAAGAAACGGCAAACCATAAGCCTCTCCGGACTATAAAACCAGATGGTTTGTACCTACCACACACCACACACACACTACGTACACACTATGCATACATACCACAATTTTTCACCACATACACACCACACACCACATACATGCACCACATGCGTCATATGTATGCACCACACACCCCCTACATGTACACCACACTTATCTCACATACATAACAAACAATATACAAACTACACATATAACACACACACACACACACACACGTATACACAGCACACATACACTACACAAATGACACATGGACATACATTCTCATTCTTCTATCCTTTGCTGCAGTAGGAACCGGGTTCAGTGGAGGACAGGAAAAGGGCAGTTTCACTGCCAAACATTAACTCAGGACCCGCTCTAAGTCCAGCTTCTCAAACATTCTGCCATTTGGTTCCCATCACCAGTAGGCTGCTGTAGCCTGGGCATCAAAGACAGGAACTGTAAAGAAATACACTCAGGATCTAGAATTCTCAAGAGAGTTGTATTTTTAATCGTTTTCATTTTTAAATTAAATTTGTTGCTGTTGAGTGGGAGAAAAAGAACAGAAAGGCACGTGCCCCTCCCCTGACAGCTTGCCTAAATGACTGGGTTGTGGCTGAGTTACCCTTGGCCCTTGGCTAGCTCAGTCTGACCTCTTCTTGGTCACAATGTTTGTGCCTTTGCACAAAGCAAGAGTTGGCTCTGTCCAGCTGTCTCTAGGTAGTGTTCCTGTAAAAGCCCCATTCATAGCAAATGAAGGAAGCAGAATCAAGTTACTGGTTTACATGGCTCTTGCTTTCAGAAAGTGGGTTTTCTAAAGTCCCTCCCAAATATTCAACGTCCAGATGCTTTTGCTTGAAATGAATTGCGAATCATCAGCTATTTACCTTACAGAGAGCTGGAGCACAGAAAAGAGGAAGAAGATTGAGGAAGGATGGAAACCAGCATTTACTGCACACCCATGGAAGCCACAACAGGCATGCTATGGAGAGCCTTTCAAAATCCCAGCAAGCTATGTATTTTTGTCTCATTTTACAGATGAAAACACCAAAGTCCGGGCAGCACAGGTTGACTAAGTTAACTTGTAGGTTGGCATGCCAGTGAGTGGTCAGCCTGTTCTGAGGCTCCACCCTGGGTCATTTGCTTGATATGGAGTGACTGCATCAAGAAGGATGCTATAGGGATGGAGATATGTTCAGAGTAAAGACCTTAGAGAGATAGTAATATGAACAGCAAGAAAAAAAATCTCCTCTTAGTAAGAAAAGCAAGAGTGTGGCTATCGCACAGTTTTGCTCAGCGTTGGTTTCCTCTGTGGTTTTTAAATAGGTATAAAGAAGAGGAGTTTTCCAGACACGTTTTGTGGTGGTTTGAATGAGAATGTTTGAATGCTTGGTCCTCAGTTGGTGGAACTGTTTGGTAAGGTTAGGAGGTGTGGCCTTGTTAGAGGTGTCATGGTAGGGATGAGGCTTTGAGGTTTCAAAAGACCATGTCATTTGCAGTTAGCTCTCTTTCAGCTTTCTACTTGTGAATCAAATGTGAACTTCTCAGCTTCTGCCCCAGCACAACGCCATGCCTGCCTGCTGCCATGCTCCCACCATAATGGTCATGGACTCTAACCCTTTGCAAGTGTGAGCCCCCCAAATTAAATGTTTTCGTTTATAAGTTGCTTTGGTCTGAGTATTTTGTCGTGGCAAGAGAAAGGTAACTATGACACATTTATTGTGTCTATCTCAGTGTGGCAAGTTCTTTGTATCACAGTAAATATATATAATTTCTAAAGAGAGACATTCTCAGCCACACAATCTAAAATCAAATGAATTTCAAACATGCAATTTATTGTATTTATTTATTTATTTTTATTCATTTTACATACCAACCACAGTTCCTCCTTCCTCCCCTCCTCCCTCTCTCTTTCCACCTTCCCCAACCCACCCACCCCCACCCACTCCTTAGAAAGGGTAAGGCCTCTCATGCGGAGTCAGCAAAGCCTGGTACATTCAGTTGAGGCAGGACCAAGCTCCTCCTGCTGCATCAAAGTTGAGCAAAGCGTTCCACCATATGGAATGGGCTTCAAAAAGCCAGTTCATACACCAGGGATAGATCCTGGTCCCACTGCCAAGGGTCCCACAAACAGTCCAAGCTACAAAACTGTTGCCTACATGCAGTGGCCCTAGTTCGGTCCCATGCAGGCTCCCCAGCTGTCTAGTGTCAGTAAGCTTCCACAAGTTTGGGACAATGAAAGAGATATTTGGATAGAGGGAGCCATTCCAGACTAGAGAGAAACCTGATCCAGGGAAATTCCCAGGAATCCACAAAGATTACCCCAGCTAAGATCCCCTAGCAATAGTGGAGAGGGTGCCTGAACTGACCTTCCCCTGTAATCAGATTTGTGACTACCCTAATTGTTATCATAGAACCTTCATCCAGTAACTGATTGAAGCCAATACAGAGGCCCACATCCAAGCACCAGGCCAAGCTACGGGAGTCCAGTTGAAGAGAGGGAAGAGGGATTATAGGAGCGGGGGGGGGGGGGGGGGGGCATCAAGATCGACTTTATTTTCGTTTATGTGTATGTATCTGTGTCTGTGGGAATGAATGTCCCGTGTATATAGGTTGGAGGCTGGAGTTACAGGTGGTTGTAAGCCATCCACCTTGAATGCTGGAAACTGAACTTTGGTCTTCTGGAAGAACAGCAAGCATTCTTAACTGTGGATCTAGCCCATCAAAATGTGACTTAAAGGGTCTCATGACTTGGATGTGTTAGAATAACTGTTTCACAAACACTCCTTAGTGAATGAAAGCCAAAGAGCAGCGTTAAACTCCATGCCTACCAATGAGGGAAGCCAGACGAGGGAGAGACGGAGCGCTGCTTCTGGCCATACAACTCATTTCACTTTGTGGAGTCTCCAGCACTCTTTCAGCAAGCAATTGCTATATACCAAACTCTGTTTCATGGATCGTAAACCACCGAGTCCACATCTGAATCAAAAAGACAGCATTACTCTGAACTCCTTGACCTAGCTACAGGGACATTTAAACTTTTATATACACATACAGCACATCTTACCTCCAGCACAGTGTCTCTAAGTTGAGGGTGTTCTCAGATCTGAAGCCTTTTTGGTTTACCAGCGTTACAATCTGAATGCCATAGCTCTGTCGGTGGACTAGAGAAACAGCAGCACCTCCCAAGCCAGTTAGCACTGCACACATACCTTCGGTGTCTGTTACATACACTACAATTTCACGCATGTGCTCTGGTACCTTACCTATACTCTTGTTGCCTTACTTAGATGCTATCAATATTGACAGGGGCCGTTGAAAGTCTTGTTGATTTGTGAGAACAGATGACGACTATAATGATCTAAAAACCACAACGTTAACGGTACTCCTGGTTGATTAAAGTGTGTGGTGTGGGGCACTTTTCCAACATAATGGCAGAAAGGGGCTTTAAGGACCAGATGCTTACGGTCTTCACTGAAGTGCCTTCCTAATCAGAGAAGGCTCAGCTAAGCTCAATCTCAGATGGATGTAAACAACTAACAGATGTGACCGAGTTTAAGGGGCCCCAGAAGAAAGCTCATGCAATTATAGAGAAAGGAACTGACTGATAACAATATGTCATCTGGGATATCCTTGATGGTTGATCTGAAAGAGCCACGCTTACAGGGTGTTTATTGGATACTCGGAGTAATGTATATGTCTTAATTAGAAAGGTACTACATATTCACTGTAGAGAAAGTGAAAAGTGGTAAAAATAAAGAAGATTTTTCATAATGTCACTGGATAAGGATTTTTTTCAGTTAACCTTACAGGATGTTCTTTCTATTTCATTTATGTAATTACAGATGTAAATGTTTAAGTGCTGTCTGAAAGCTTTCTTTTTGTTTAACATAAGCAAGCATTATGTCATGAGATAAACTATTGAAAACTTTTCGGTGGCATTTTATGGGCAAAACAGTATTTGTTTAGTAATATTATGGATGTTTATATTTTATAATATTACTATTTATAATGGCAAGATATAATTTTTGGAAAAAAATGCTATAAAGGGCATTCTTATGGTACATCTTTATGTCACACCTGTAATCACTCCCTTGGCATAAATTCTTAGAGGTAGACTCACCCTGCTAACATACATGGGCATATGTAAGGTTCCAGATACTCATCACTGTGATATATCCCTGAAAGTATGCTGGATTACTTCCACATCTACCAAGGAGAGTGACATACTCATGACCTCTTTTCCTAACCCTCAGCCTTGCATACCTGAGGTTAAATACTAAGGATTAACTTGGTTACCAGACTTCTTTTTAAATTCCAGAAATTTGTGTACTACATCAAGTCTCCATTTTCACTAACCTATCATTGCCCATAGTGACCTGAGGAGGTTTAAATATAATGTTAGGCCACATGAAAACTGTAATCCAAGCTATAGATTTTATTGGGTCAAAATGAGAGGAAAATTATAGGCACACATCAAATAAAACAATATTGTGTTTTTTGGTTCTGTCTCAACTCATCTAATTGACCTGGGTGGATTTTTTAAAAAATTTTCTTCTAATAGTTCTCTTCATTTGTGACCCTCAAAGGTAGGCTGTAGGGCAATGGTTCTCAACCTTCCTATGCTGTAACCATTTAATACAGTTCCTCATGTGGTGGTGACCCCCAATCACAAAATTATTTTCATTGCCACTTTGTAGTCAGAAGGTTTCTCCTGTCCTGCCTGGCCCTGCTGTCCCACAGCTGCTTCTAAAATAATCATTCAGAGGCTTAATATAATTTACCAATTGCATGGCCTATGGCAGGCTTCTTGCTAGCTAGCTCTTATAACTTGACCCATTTCTATTAATCTATGTTTTGCCATATGGCCATGGCTTACCCATATTTTCACATCTTGCTTCTCCTGGTGGCGGCTGGTGTCTCTCTCCAGACTCCACCTTTCTCTTTCCTATTTCTCTCCTTGGATTTACCCCCCCCCCCCCCCCGCCTCTAAGCTGCCTTCCCATAGGCCAAAGCAGCTTTATTTATCAATTAATCAGAGCAACACATATTCACAGCATACAGAAAGACATCCCACAGCACTTTCCATTTTCTGTCTAATCAAAAGGAAGGTTTTAACTTTAACATAGTAAAATTACATATAATAGAACAGTTATCAAGCAAGAATTACAGTTATAATATCTAGTCTATTTGTATTTGGTAAAATTAAAGAAAATATTTTATCATCTATCCTATGTGAGTCTAAAGTTTCATATCTAATTTATCTTTTATCATAACCAAGGAAAATTATAACTATCTAGTCTTCAACTATGTCAAAGACCCCAGAAGGATGTAATATTACCTAAGTAAACAGGAAATGCATTGTAAGCAACTTCCAAAAAATCTAGAATGACAGAGACAGCTGGCTGCCTGGACAGTCACCCAAAGTTTCTCTGCAATGTTGGGGCATCCATCTTTGGCCTACAGGCCTAGCATATCTGACAGACTCATCTGTGAAGCAGGATTTTCTAAAGAGCCTTCCTATCTTGTCTTGGCAAGGATCAGCAGTCCTTTATTTTGTGTTCTGCTTGTCCATTTTGGACAGCATGCTGTCAGCAGTCGATGAGAGGGCAATTTCTTGCCCAGTGGCTAACTTTTGCCACAGTGAAAGTAAACTGCATATGGAGTTTCTTCAGTGCCCATCATCTTCTATGAGGTAGATTGGCGCTGCCAGGAGTCAGAAAAAAAAAAAAAGAAAAAAAAAACTATGTTATTAAAACATTTTAAATGCCATATTCTGTAGATCTTTGAAGTGTTTGAAGATTACCTACCTAAGTGAAATATATCTATGTATACCTAGAAAACTTAACTAATGTGACTATAAGTTTGATTTACATGGATGACTAATTATTAATCTGTATTTCTTAATTATACATTACAATTTCAAATGAGCTGCACAAACATAATATCTTAAACAAGAGTAGAAATATACATATAGTATATACATATAGTGGGAACAACATATATTCACAGCGTACAGAAAGATATACCCCAGCACCACTTCATAACTGTAATTTTGCTACTGTTATGAATCATAATGTAAATATCTTATATGCAGGATACCTTATATTTAACCCCTGTGAAAGGGTCCCTTAGTCCCAAAAGGGTTGTGACCAACAGGTTGAGAACCATTGCTGCAGGGGAACTAGATGTTGATACAATGTGCTCCTTGGAAGAGGCTCAAACTTTGCAGAAGGCAGTGGGGCAAACAAGTCAGAGGAAGACACACCTGTATATGGTTCAAATTTGAAGCACAGTTTTTCATTTTGGGTGAAATTAAAAATATTTTTTTTATTGTAGGACTGGAGAGATGGCTCTGCAGTTAAGAGTACTTGTTGCTCATGCAGAAGACACAGGTTCAATTCCCAGCAACTGTATGGTGGCTCACATCTATCTATAACTTCAGTTTTGAGGAACTGAGGCCTCCTCCTGACTTCCATGGGCACCAGGAATGCATGTGGTATAGACATGCAATTTGGCAAAATGTTCATATACATTCCTCCTCTATGCCTTCCCTGTCTTCACCCACTCATATTAGTCTTCTTTGATCCCTTAGAGAATTTCATTTAGACTTTGACAGCATGTGTGGATACATGATTTCATACATCTATAAAAATTTGGAAACCTCATGGGAGATGATTCAGAGGCACTATTTCTGAGACTGGTTTACCTTGACGATCTCTAGCTGCATCCATTTTCTGGAAAATGATGTAATTTTGTTCTTCTCTATAGCTGAAAAAACTCCATTGTATATAAATGCCACCTTCATATAGTCCTCTGTGGTTGAATGCCTACCTTTGTTCCATAACTTAGCTATTGTGAGCAGTACTTCAGTAGCCATGGATATATAAGCATGTCTTTGGTATGTTGATGTGGAGTCCTTTGGGTAAACACTGAACAGTGGTATCTCCAGATCACATGATAGATCAACTTTTGGTTTTCTGAGAAGCCCCCATAGTGATCTCCATACTGGCTGGGCTAGCTTGCATTCCTAGCAGCTGTGCATTGGAACTCCACTTAGTTCACACCTGTGTCAATGTTTGTGGGGTTTCTTCTCTTCGTTCGTTTTTGTTTTTCAAGATAGGGCTTCTCCATGTAGCTCTGGCTGTCCTGGAACTTGATCTGTAGATGAGGTTGGCCCCGAACTCACAGAGATCTGACTGCCTCTGCCTCCCAAGTGCTGTAATTAAGGGCATGTGCCACCGCTGTCTGGCTGCTTTTGTTTTCTTAATAACTCCATTCTGACTGGGATGTGATGGAGTATCTGTGTGGTTTTAATTTCCGTTTTTCTGACTGCTGCTGAGGTTCAACACTTTCTCATGTGTTTGCTGTTGTTTGTGCCCGACCATCTGAGAACTGTCTATTCACTCATTAGCCCATTTACTGACTGGGTTGGTTCTTTTGTTTCCTGTGGATATATGTAAGCTTACTAAATCTCTGGACTTTTAGTTATTTTTACTAGCATACATTGATTATACATAATAATGGGTCTCCTTATATGTTCACACATGTACATAGTCATACTACCACTCCCTGGTACCCATCTTTTGGTTTAGCATTTTTAGTTCTTTGTAGATTCTAGATATTAATCCTTAGTCGGATGTATGGCTAGCAAAGATTTTTTTCTCCTATTCTGTAAGCTGTCTCTTTACTCAGTTGTTTCCTTCGCTGTCAAGAAGGTTTTGAATTTCCTAAGGTCCCATTTATCTACTGTTGGGCTTATTTCCTGAGAAACTGGAGCCCTATGCATAAAGACCTTATGTATGCCAATGATGGAAGGCTATAAGAAGATGGAGAATCACAGCTCAGAGTGGTCAGTGAGAAGATGAAATTGGGTGTCACAGCTGCTCCGTGTGTGTCCGTGGCTGGGTGAGGAGTGAGATGGGCACTCATTGATTTTGTAGTGACTCATCTGACCGAGGGGAATGTGTGATTGCCTGAAATTGCAGGAAAACAATGTAAAGTTTGTGCCAAGACACCCTGGAGGTCAATATCAAACCCCAAAATTGGAGCTCAAAGTTTCAAAGAGAACAATATTAGATAACCTTCCCCAACTGTATCTACAGAAACTAAATCACCATTAATTATTTTGAACAAGTTATTTGGCCGTAGATTTTATATATGCATCTATACATTTATATAAATGTATAGTTAAAAACCCTAGATCTTTGCAGACTCACCATTCATCTTAAATATTACACAGACAGAGTAGGTAGCTTGAGTGAAAATGCACCTTAGTTCAATATTGAATATAAAAACCATTCTTTCATATGTCACCTTTTTTTGGTAACATTCATTAAAATACTGCTTGGTCATAACAGACAAAGGATGTGTCTTTTGTGAGAATACAGTAATTCTAAATAGGCTTATGGGTAATCATTAGGAAGAATAGGATGGGGAAACAGAAGTGGCTGGAAGCCTGGGGAAAGCTGAGGGAAACGGAAGTGGCTGGAAGCCTGGGGAAAGCTGAGCCCATCAATGAGGATTTATTAATTAAGGAAGGCATGGACATCAGGGCAGTATTTATTAGAGGGGTTGGAGTTTTCCCCAGGGAAAATGTGGGGGACACTGGAAAAGATATTTAGTTGTTATTTTTAATATTTTAGTTGTCATAATAGATAATGTTGTATCTTCCTGAAATTTTATGTTTCAGTTTAAACTCCAGTAACTGTAAATGGGACATTGTTTTGCCCACGTAACCAAGTTTAGATGAAGCCATATTAAGTTACAGCCAGTATAGACAGGCTTCCTTATGCGAGGATAGGACATAGACACATATAGGGAAGAAGGGCATGTGGAGACAGGCAGAGATGGGGGGTACTGCCATAGGGAGCCCCAAACATCATGGGGCACTAAAAACTGCGAAGACTGAAAAACTTAGGGCAATTTCTCTACGTGAGCTTTGAGCTTTGAGAGGGAACAGAGTCTTAGTTACTCTTTGATTTCAGACTTCAGACCTCCAGAATGAAGGACAAACCATTGTTCTTTTAAGCAACCTGGCTTGTAACAACTTAACTGTGGCAGATCTAGGAAAACAGCACCACTATTGACAAACACTCCTGGTGGATTCCCTGGGTGAATGTGAGGTTCTAATCAAATAAACACGAGGTGTTATTATCCTTACCTAGTTGTGCAGCTTTTGTGAAGCTGGGATGCACTATTTGGTAAGACTTACTTCTTAATAATGTGCACATCTGTGGTGGTGCTCACCATGGTACGGGCACACAGAGCATCTGAAGCTGTAGAGCAAAAACAGTCACGTAAAGCTGAGCCATCACCTTCCATATCTCACCAAGACCGCATGTGAAAATCTCCTCCCATAATTCCCCTCGATACAGCTGACCAAATGCATAGCGGTCCAGAGGCTTCACTTGGCATGGAGTCCTCTAAGGCAGTTTGATGAAGACTGCTGGAATAGCACTTGAAGCTTCCAAGGGTTGAATTCTTTGATCAGCATTTCTTCCAATTTTGTAAACCACAAAGCTCATCAAATTCTCTCTAAACTAAATCCCTTGCCAAACCTGGGTGTAGTGGGCCTTCACAGGGAATGTTTAAAAAGTGTTTCAAAATATTTTGGCATAGGATAAGAAGCTGAGTTAGAGCCAGTAATCTGTCTATATTTAATATTGTCAATACATCACGCTAACTTCTAATTTTGTATGTATTATAAAACACATAACATGAATTTCTACACATGTATGCAATCTGTCAATGCATGGATATGCATGTGTGTATACACACACACATATTTGCTAGTTCTGCGCTTTCTGTTATTATTGTTGTTGTTGTACATGCTCACAATTGAAAGATTAATTTGAAACTCTCTGGGAAGATGTCCATAAAGTGATTTTACTCCTAGGAGCTGATGGTCAAAAATACTTCAGAGATCCCATCTGTGACCTTTCAGGATACAGATTTCATAAAGTTCGTAATAGGATAGGTTCTGTTTTATTGCTGCCAGAGCAATAAAATAGGCGACAGCCCCACAATGATGGAGCTGTCGAAAATAAAATGCTAACAGTGCAATTGTTAATGGTTCCCGTGGGAAAAGAGAGGGCAGGTATTGTCACACATGTGAGGCTGCAGAGGGACTTCCAGAAGTTCAGGGTTTAAAAGACTATTTGGCAGTTAGAGAGAGGGAATCCCATCCAAGGGAGTGTGAAGGGACCATACCCTTACTGGAAAAAAAAAATCCTCGAGATAAAGACCTTCAAGAAGTGCCAAGGCTCACAGAAAATATCGAGGAAAACAAGAAGTCTAAGCAACAAGCATGAAGAACAGTGACAGAAGAAGACAAGGGGAGGGGCTTACCGTGAGCTCACTGGACATTCACTACGGCAGGAGCGTCCCTGATTGGTTATTATAAATGCCTCTCATAGAAGGTGAAGGGAGGAAGTTACAGCACTACGCGGGTTCATTCATCTGCCTGAGGTCATGATGCACCAAGCAGCGCACAGAAGAAACTAAATGGAACCAGGATACAGCAGACTCCAGGCCTGCTCTTACACTACCTCGGAGGAACAACCTGATGATAACCAACCCCTCCCTTCTTTCCTTTCTTCCTCCTACAGTGGTGCATGCCCATAGCTTCTTCTTTCAGTTGTGTCTGATGGATCCCTTAGACGCCCTCCATTTGGTTAGTCATTGCTCAACACTGCCGAGTCTCTGAAACGCACTAAGTGGACAGGGACACAGCACAGACTGGGACTCAGTCCCCCTTCTCAGGAGGGTCACATACCGACAAAATGGAAAATGACCCTGAGCTACCACAAGGCTTCAGGACCTGTGGGAGGCAAGCCAGGGTGGCACGTAAGTGATTTGATTCCTTTTTTTTTTTTTTTTTTTTTTTTACCTATTAGGAGGATATTCAGATAAGAAAGTAGAGAAATATGAGCATATGAATAGATGAAACCTAAGGTTTGTCAGATAACAATAATAGAAGAATAAAAGGGTTTAAATTTACCCAATCATGTATACTATGAGATACTTTAAAAAACATCAATATTGAAAGGCAAGAACTGTTACCCAGGTTTGCTAAAGGCATAAAAGATTCAAACTACAGGCACATGCTGGCTCCTGCTCCACAGCACTTTTTTTTTTTTTTTTTGAATCCATCATTTGGCAGCTGGCTTGTGAGGATTCAGGAAGAAAATGCTAAGTTCCAGGAGGAACATGGTATGAGTCAGCATCTTCTACCGTTTGCCTGGAAGCCACCCAAAGCATGGAGACAGAAAAATTCCTCAGACCCCAGAGCCCATTTTCTGTAAAACCAGGAGAAGCCATCTGTAGCCACCAACATCTGTGCAAGGGCTGGAAAAAAGTTGAGATTAGGATGAGACAGATGGATAAGTGTACAAGAGAAGCACATGTGGCTACAGAGCCCAGGGAGGCCCAGATTTGATAATGGGAGCAGATACTCTGTCACAAAATTTAAACTCTGACAGAGCCTTGACTTGCATGAAGGATGTGATTACATCAATGAGAAAACGTGATACAGAAGTGTAACTGAAGGAAGAAAGACCTCGATGGGTGGAGACTGAAACATCCATGCGATGTCTTACTAACTCAAAGACGAAGACGGAGAAAAGCATTGAAGATGTTACTATGTAAGTCCAGAAGCAGGAAAAAATTCCTGTCACCACAGTGTTTTCTATGCACATCCTTTGTGAATATCAGGGAAGACATACAGGAAACCATGACATACAATGTGACAACAGTGGCTGTAGAATGTGGCAGGAGGGACGGGAATGGGGCCCCTACTGGGAGAAGGACTTTTCATTGCCTCCTCACTGCACATTTGAAATGATGCAACTGTATCAGCACTTCAAAAACTTAACTGTCTCAGGACTGAGAAAGCTGTGACAACCGGAGAACTGGATGTTCCCGCTAAGAAAGTAAATAAGAACGCCACACAGCCAGCTGATCTTGCCTTCCTCTTCAGCATGGTTGTTGAGAGGGACTATAGAGTGGATCCAGAGAGTCAGCTCATCTGGGTAGCCCTCTGGCGAAGGACAGAGAATATTTCCTCTGGCCTGGATAGAGGATTGTGGGCTTGATAGAAACACAAGTGGATTCAGAGTCATTTCCAAGACCAGATCAAAAAGGAATGGAATACACGAGAGAGAATCACCTTTGAAGGAAGATTATGTTATTTCTTTAGCAATCGGTAAGGATGATTAATATGTTGTACGAAAGGATTTCAAAAGTAAAACAATTCATCAGCTCTAGTAAAGATATAAAAACATCAGATGGGTGCGTGGACTGAAAAATACAAAAACTTTGACTAGTAAAGCCAACAAAAAAGAGTTGCATGCTAGGAAAAGGGAAAGACATGACTTAAAAATAGATCCTGTGAAAATATGATTTCCAGTTTTAATTGACTAGAAACTCAAGTACAATGAATCTCCAACTTAATTGAAACTTATATTACACTATGCCATTAGAAGCAGGATTCAGAACATTCACAATCTGTTCTCTGTACCTGACACTTAACAGAATACAGAGACTGCCCTGAGTTTTACTATTCTGGAGACATATTTAAAATGACATTGATAAGCCAGGCTATTTCATAGAGGAAAACTTAGAGTGGTTAAGAGTACTCACCATTCTTTTAGAGGACCTGAGTTTGGTTCTCAGTATCCATGCCAGGAGGCTCACAACCATCTCTAGCTCTAGATCCAGGGTACCAGACACCTCTGGTCTCTGGGGGCACCTGTGTACCTGTATTCATATACACGCAACTATATGGGATTTAAAATAACTTACAAAGATCTTAAGAAATGTTTCATAGAAATCATACAGATGGAAACATTCAGTTTATTAAAGAGGTAGAGGAGTGAACATGCTCATCTGTTGCAGGCCAAGGCAAGATTGTTTTTGATCCAAGAGTGATAGTGCCTTCTATAAGACCATAGGAGGCACACAACCTTTGATCCAGTATTCCCATTACTAGGCATCTCATTTGAGACGCCACTGTATAATTTATATTTGAAGATATTTACTAAAGAAATTCCAGTGGCAAAAATAGAGAAAGCAATCCAAATGCTGAAGAAACATTTTGTTTTTTGTTTTGTTTTTTCTTTTTCTACAAAGGGTCTTGCTGTGTTATCTAGGCTTCCCTTGAACTTATGATCCTCCTGACTCAGCCTTCCAAATGCTAGGCCAAGGCATGGACTAGGGTTTTTGTTTGTTTGTTTGTTTGTTTGTTTGTTTTTTTAGACATTAGGAAATATCCATGTTCTGGACTTGCATGCATCTACTAAAAAGAACAAAGCAGACCTATCACTATAGATCCAGGACTGTGTTAGTTAGGCTTTCTGTTGCTGTGAAGAGACACCATGACCATGACAACTCTTTTGTTTGTTTGTTTTGTTTTGTTTGTTTTGTTTTTTTAATTATTATTTTATTTTTTCTATCATCAGCTTGATACAGTACAAATTCTTATCCTAATAGTGAAATGTTTTACTGAAGCTTGCCCAGTGACTGAGTAAAACCAAAACTTATTCTAAGCCACAGTCATCCTAGGGTTCCCCCTGCTATGTAGCCTCCCTGGATCTGTGCATTGCAGTCTGATTGTTCTTTGCTTTATATCTAGAATCCACTTATGAGTGAGTACATGCCATGTACATGCCTAGAGCTGACCATGTCAGACGCCTTTCCATTTTAAAAGTCATTTCCTTAATTACAAAACCAAACATACTCACATATTAATCAGAAGCTACAAAATGTCTGTATAGAGTCCACCACCTTTATTTCTTCATTCTACCCCACTCATTTTATATATTCAATTTATATCATTATATATATTTGTGATTTTCTTTTTTCTTCTTTTCTTTTCTTTTCTTTTCTTTTTTGGTTTTTCAAGACAGAGTTTCTCTGTGTAGCTTGCACCTTTCCTGGTCCCTCATGAAGGGAAGACAGGAGTTCAGGGCAGGAACCTCTAGGCAGGAACTGAAGCAGAGGTCATGGAGGAGTGCTGCTCACTCCCTTGATCCTCCTGCCTTGCTCAGTTTGCTCAGAACCAGCTTCCCAGGAAGGGTACCATCCGCAGTGTGCTTGGCCCTCCCACATTAATCATTAATCAAGAAAATGTCCCATAGACTTGCCTACAGGGTAATCTGGTAAAGGCATTTTATTAATTGATATTGCTTTTCCCAGATAACTCTAGCTTGTGTCAAGTTGACAAAAACCAACAAACAAAAAACCTAATAGGACACATGGGTTTAAACATTTGTTACCATGACAGGCTGATTTCCTGCCTTCTGCTTGGTCAGGTGGAGAACACTGCCCAGCTCCTCTTTTAGTACAAGGGAGAAATCTATCCTTCAGGCTTTGGGCATAACTGCTCAATCCTTTCAAATACTTGCAGTCCATATGAAGGCAGTGACATTTCAAGGAGCCTCCATTTTCTTCCAGTTTCTACTCCAAATGCCCAAGAAGTGGGTGAAATTACAATGTGTGCTCACTCTATTTACCACTTATCAGCTACAAACTACACTTCCCCTGTAGTGTCTCCCCTTCCTTGAAAAGAGCGGGGTCCATAGAGAAGGTGACATACTTGTACCCATGAGTCGGAGGCTTCATTAGGGCTGATGACAACTATACTGTTACTTTGGTAGGGAGGCAAGAAGGGAGTTGAAAGCCCCATGACCTAACAGGTCTACATTAATGAATCTAACTGGGGGCTAAAATTGCTAAGCAATTTTCATTTTGTTTTGTTTTTTTGAGCCATGTGATACTGTAACATAAGGGTATCTCCACTTAGCAATGGCTAAGTGTGAACACACACATCAAGAATTGATAAACATTATTATCCCATGAAATCAACACAGCCATGCTGCAAAGGAAACCTGGAGAATTAAATGACTGGCCCAGCACCACACAGGTGACAGCTGAAGAACTAAGTTTCAAACTCACAGACCTAACCACCATGTCAACCTGCATTTCTGAATCAATGTTCACCAGATGTCCCATTGGTAACAGAGTTAAGTCAGGAACTGCTTATTCTGAGCACTGTTGCAAGGGAAGAGCCTAGAGTTTAGATGCCAATCTGTTTGGAGGGTATGGGGGGGGGGCTTCCGGAAGCAAAATAAACTGCTGGAACAGATGGGCTCTGCTTCCTTCCAGTAAAGATGCCCCTTGCTTATGTGTGTTTAAATTGGGGCTCTTTATTTCATGGGAGAAGTAAGATCATGTTTCTGAACTCCTAACTCTGCACTCTGGGGCCAGGCAATGACTTGTGGGGTTAAAATTTGACATGAAGACTTGAACAAAACGGTATGCAATTAAACTGTTGGGTATGATAAGTCACCTCTCTATCCAAATTTACCAATATAGAGAAGGACACAAGTTATCTACATTTTAAAGTCAAACTGATCAATTACAAAGAAGCTTTTCCATTGAAGAAAGTCTCTTCAAGTCCATCTTCCTTATCTTTGCAGGAACAAGTTCAACTATGTGGGACATTGCTGAGATAGACTTATGTCTACTCCTTGATTAAATGTATGTACATGGAATATGACATGTATCATTTTCTTCTCTGATTGTCACCCTAGATAAGGATTCTATGGGTTCCCCATGCCCTGGTTTCCCTCACTGGATTCCCTATCCACCAACTTTAACAGAGTCCCAAGGTTGTTTTTTTCCTAGGCAGATACAATGATAAGCCTAGATGCTAACCTTCACATGGGTACAGGACCCAGATAAAATCTCTCTACTAGATGAGACTCTTGAGGCAACCTGGGCACAGAGTTATGAAGTCAGAGAGAAATATCAATTTGGGGGTCAGGGGCACAGGAGTGGTATTGCCCATACAAGGAATACCAAATGGACAGCCACTTTGTAGGTGGTCTTTCTTCTATTTTCCCTCCAAAAATTCCTGCACTAGGAGGAAAGGAGAACACAGATACAGAAGTTACTGCATCTGCAATTAGTGTTGGTAAAACATGCCTCTCTGATCACGAGAGAAGGATGCTGGTTTGGCAAGGACCGTGGGGAAGGGAATAATTCAAGCAATTACTGACATAAGAGGCTGAATTAACTAGGCATGCAAATTCCACCTGGTCCATCCTGGGAGGGACCAAGAGGGCTCAGAGAATGTAGACCCTCTTCCAGTCCTCTTCTTCTCAAAGCAGTTATCAGCTTAAGATGGGGAATCAAATCTGATAACACACCATGGAAAACCATCTTGTTTTTATTTTACCCTAAAATATAAAAACATAGAGTATATTTTTAAAAATCAGTGTTTACTTCCTTGACAACTAAAGAAGTAATTAATATTGTTGCTTAACTTAATTCTTAAGAATTATAAACTTGTGGTTAAAAATGCAAATACTGAGTACACTAGGCTAGGAAGCTGGGGGATGTATGAGAGATCCAGCAAAGGCCACACCAAACCAGAATGCCAGGCTGTGCCATCTGGAACACAAAAGTAATTTCTACTCTGCAAGGAAATAAAAACAGGCAGGCAGGCAGAAGAAAACACTTAGAATTATTATTTTATTGGCAGATACGTTGAGAAAGCATACATAGGACATGTCCTTTGCCTTGCACACCTTTGCCTCAAGAGTGAAGCTCTTTAAGTATTTAATTACTGTTGAGGGATGCTGTGAGATTGAGAAGCCAGTTTCTTGACAAATCCTTGCAAGATCATACCACCTCAATTCAGGAACCCAGAACTGCATAGGGTGGAATATAATGTCCTGATCTAGTCTGACTATTGAAGAAGGTCCCAGCCCACAATCATCCTTCAAGAAGTCAAAACATGGGTGGCTGCAATTTTCACACACAGCTGTTCGTAGAAGGGCTATTAATACAGCAACCAACAGACAACAAAAACCTGCAGCAGATTACAAGGTTATCATTGTGATAAAAAGGTCATGGGCAGAGTTGACTTACTTTTTTAAAGGGAAGCAATTTAACTTCCCACCAGGCCGCAGCAGGAGTCATGCATAAATGGCCATCGTTTATGTCACATGCAGAATAAGCACAAAGAGAAGAGATGTTGGAAACGGCAGAACGCAGTGGAGACGCTGGATTTGTTTAGCTCTGGGGCCTTATCTGAGCCTCAGAATTGTCAAGTGTTGAAAAGTGATAAAAACCATTCTTCTTACGTGTGTGTGTGTGCGTGCGTGCGCGCGCACGCCAAACAGAGAAAAATGTATGAGATGAGGCTTTGTAAACTTTCAGTCAGTGCACAGCTAAAAAGTGATATTGCTAGCCCATCCCAGAGCCTCATCATCCAGTGGTCTAGAGGCATCCTTAGGAACTTGTGGACCATTTGTCTTGCTCCCAAAGGCTTAGCTCCTCTCCCATTCAGAAACCAGAATATTTCTAGAACTTTCTATTGTATTTAGCACATTACATTTATTGGTCCTACACTGAAATTCTTTCTTTTTTTTTTTCCAACTTAATATTTTTATTGAGTATTTGGGAGTTTCACATAATGCACCCCAATCACACTCACTTCCCAG
>CABHPR010158138.1:4408-15839 GCA_902168415.1 Peromyscus melanophrys | reverse complement strand
TTTAATAGGACCCACTGATAGCATTCTGGAAAACTTCAATGGTAGGATAGGGCCATGGAATAGACATTCACATTTCTATTAATTGTATGCTCATTTCATTCAGTATATATAAGATAAATGAAGGTGGTAAGATACAGGTAAATTTTTTTAAATGGAAATTAATCACACCAGACACTGAGATTAGTAAAACTTCAAATCTCAGATCTGCGCTTTCATCTGGAACCCCGAAGAGCAGACTGAGCTAAGAGTAAGGAAGTTTGTAAAGATAACAGAAGTTGGACAAGTAGAAAACAGGAACCCAGTACAGAAAAGGCAGAGTCTTTCTCTTCTCCAGTTGATGGGCCTCGGCCAGAATGATGGGGATGAGAGGAAGCAGGCTAGACGTCACCACTGTTTGGAATGGGAACGGGAGCATCACTACAGAGCCTACCGATGTTATAAAGGAAGAGACGCATAAGTTATAAACAGGGTTATGCCAGTGAGCTCCACAGTTTAGATGAAATGCACAGTTTGCTCTAAAATGTATAAACTGCCCAATTCCTCTTGAATAACTTAAGTTGGTTTATAACCATTCAACTAATTGTGTTTATAGTTAGAAGTCTTCAGTACAACTCAGGGTCCCAGATGGCTTTACTTATAACTTACCTTGTGTACTTAAGGATGCATTATTACCTGCTTTATACAGACACTTTCAGAAAATAGAAAGGAAAGAAACATCTTAATTCATTATTTGAAATAATACCAATGCACAACGAAGGCATTCCAAACCAAGACAGCGACAGGCAGGTATCCTCCTTCATGACCTTAGATGCAAAAACTTTAAATTGTAGTCAATTAAATCAAGCACCACAGCAAGCAGATAGTACATCATAATCAAACAAGGGTTATATCCAGGACTCTAAGGCCGACTTAATGTTTGTAGAGCTGCCTGTGGACTCCTTGTGTGGACAGCGTCAAAGTGAAGGCTTGTATGATCACCTCAATAGATACAGAAAGAGTATTTGAGAAAATGAACCATCTATTCAGGGTAAAGTTTCTCAGCAAGTTAGAACCAGGAAGAAATCACTTCAACTCAATAGAGGCCATCTATACAAACCCGCAGGAATGGTCTTAGTGGTGGTAGAGCAAACACTATTCCCCTGTGATCAGGAACAAGGTAAGGGAGCTGCTCTTTCTGCTTTTTCCACACCATCCAAGAGTGCAATAAGGAAGTTTCAAGAAAGAAAATGTGCATACATTACAGAGGAAGAAGTAAAAACCATCTTTATTTGCAGACAAAAAAAAAAAGTTTGGAGGACCAACAAAGTCGGTTTGCAGGATCCAAACTAATGCACAAAAATCGATTGTGTTTCTATATTATTAGCAGTGAACTACTGAAAACAGAAATTAAAAATATCACATGTAAGAAAATCGAAGATGAAATTGGATGAATTAGATGGAATAGACACAAGACTTTTTCAGTGGAAATGATAAAACATTGCTGAAATAAAGATCTAAGTAAATGGAGAGTATGATGTACTCATGGCTGGGAGGATTCTGAATTATTAAGAACTCTGTTCTTCCAAAATATTCAGTAGATTTAAGCAGTCTGTCATGATCTCAGTAAGGCTTGTCATAGAAATTGATAGACTGATACTAATTTATACAGAGAGATAAAGGACCTATATTGGTCTAAGAATTATTTTTAAAAAGAACACATTGAAGGATTTGCACTATCTGACTTTAGGGTTTATTGTAGTGTTGCCAGCGGGACACAAGAGTCTAAAAACAGATCCTCCCATGAACCATCAGTTGGCTTTTAACAAAGGTGCCAAGAAGACAATTCGATGAGGGACATGTCAATCTTCTCAAGTGGCTGGGCTGTGTAGCCATGTGGAGGAGGAGAAACCTTGACCTCAATCCCATACCACGTACAAAGTTAACTCAAAATGGTATAGACCTAAAGTAAGAGCCTGTCAAATATCTTTAAAAAATTATAGCAGAAAAAATCTTATAATCTTGAGTTCAGCAAAAAAAAAAAGGAAGAAAAGATAGCGACCCCAAAGCCCCAATTATTAAAAAAATCAAGCTTTGTAAAATTTAAAAATTACTTCTTAAAAGATGTCCAAGAATATGAAAACACACAAGCCAGTATCTGGGAGTAAATAATTGCACAATATGATTTAGGCAAAGCACTTGCAATAATAACTAAAATTTCAACAGTAATGAGAAGAAAATCCCAATTTGTGCAATTTAAAAGCGGGCCACAGGATTTGAATAAGTACCTTTGTAGGAAATAGCATATTGTAATATATTCCATGATCCTGATCACTAAGGAGATACAAACGAAAACAAAACACAACAAAATATCAGTTTGTTCCCACTGGAAAGGCCAAAGTCAGTAGCCCTGCCCACAACAAGTGTAGGTTAGGAAGGGGGCAGCTGTCGCCCTCCCACACAGCTCTTAGGAATGTCAAAGACTGCAGCCCTGTTGGAAACAGTATGGCTGTCTTTTAAACATGTACTTACTGTATGACTTGTCTACCGTTAAATGTTTACCAAGAGAGATAGAACCATTCATAGTAAGACTTGTGCGTGACCGTTCACGGGAGTTTCATCTGTGATGCTCTCAAACTGGAAACTCATTTGCAGCAGACAGGGATGCTTAAGTAAATTGTGGTGTATCCATACTGACAGAGATGGATGAATCTGCGATACATGCAGCCAAATCTCCAAGGAATTCTACTCTGTGGATGGGCCAGACCAACTTCTCTCACACCCACCCTACCCCAAAAGAACATCTATGATTCCATTTATGCAAAGTTCTGGAAAATGAAATTAAGTCCGTGGTGACAGGAAAGCATACTGGTGGATGTCTGGGAATGAGGGAGAGATAGAATATAATGGAGGTACAGGTGAATTATTTATTATTTTGACAGTAGGGATGAGTTCACACTTACCTAAATATGCCAAAGCTTATCAAGTAGTTCACTCGACGATGTCCCTCATGTTATATTTCAGTCATACTTCAGGAAGACTGTAGACAAACAGTCAAGATTTATCATCTTTATTTTGCTGAACGTGTAAAAAGGATTGCTAACGATGATGGAATTGAGCCAGCTCTGACTCTGGGAAACAGCATTGCTTCCTCAGAGTCGGAGCCTAGAAAACCCCAACTCAATAAGATCACTTTACTTCGTTAATTTCTGATTTTTGGACAGTTTCCGTTTTCTAAATTGTCACTCAGATTCTTGTTTTTGTTTTTGTTTTTCTGCTTCGTCCAGAATTTGTTTGTTTTGTATAATTTCTTGGACTTTGGATTAGTCGAAGTTCGCTGAAGGCACCATTTCCTTTTTTCCCCCTCTGGTATCTGCTTTTGTTTTCTGACTTTGCAAATGGAGCCTGCTGTCTAAAACTTGATGCCCCGTGTAGAGCAGTGAAGGAGGCAGGGGGAGCTGGAGGCTGCGTCATGGAAAGACCTTGGCACCCCCTCAGGAAGGAAGGACCTGCTTGGCGGGATCCCAGCCCGTTTTCCTGTTCAGCCTCCTGAAGACATTCTGTTCTGTGTGGAGGGTGGCTCTCTCAGTTTCTTTGAGACACCCGGTTGATAGTCCTCTCAGGTGAAGCCGCCTGCTGACCCTCGGGCAATCATCGATCTTCTTTTCACTTGGTTGCTGGATCCAGGGACATGAATATTTTACACCCCAATTTTTCTATATTTTCTGCCACTGGGTTTAATCTCTTTTGCACTTTGTAATACAGTTATTCATTCTCATGATTGATATCCGCCCCCCTACCACTGACTGGCCTGCAGTGTTTTAGGGGAATGTGGTTTAGAACCTCTAGGGAGGTCTGTTCTAGCGTCTGGATTAACCGTGCCATCCTTCCCTTGCACTGGAAGATGAATCTCGCTCTGGGAAGGCTGGTTGCTTTGTCATGCAGGTTATGGCTCGGATGGATAGCTACCCTTCTCAAGAGCGTATTCCCTATCCTGTCCTGTTGTTTTGTCAACCTTAATCGCACTGCTCTTAATCACTCTCTGAGATCATTTTGTTAATCAATTTCTTTATTAGACCCCCTCCTTTTCAGTATTGGGGACTGAACCCAGGGATTCACCCAGGCTAGCCAATCTCTCCATCACTGAGCTACACTGCTAGCCATCCCACCTTGCTTCTATAGAGCGTAAACTCCTGGGACGCAGGGTACTGTTCTAACCCCAGCACTCTGAACAGTTTGTGGTGTGTGACATTAAATATTTGTCAAAAAAACAAAAACAAAACACACAAATATATAAAAGAAAGAAGCTTCGTGTGACTTTGGGGGTAAATAAAGTAAATACGTATTTTGGTAATATCTTTTTCTTTAAACATGTCATTCATGTTTTAAAGCCAGTCAGTGCTGTACCTGTTTAATCAATGGCATACTCACGTGAGCTTGAAAGATTGGGTTGGATGTTCATGCCCACTGAATATGTTAGTGGAATGGAAAATGCTATGCATGGTGGGCTGGCTAGTTTTCTGGTGTAGGAGGGCACAGCTATCCCTAAGTCGGTGGTCCTGAGTTTTATTTAAAAAAAAAAAAACAAAAAAAAAACAAAAACTAACCAGCAAGAAGAGCTCCCCCATGGCCTGTGCATTGGTTCCTGCCTCCATATTCCTGCCTTGACGTCCCTCAGTGATGGATGTTACCTGTGAGATGAAACAAACCCTTTTCTCTCCAGGCTGCTTTTAGTCATGGTCTTTATCATAGCAATAGAAAGCAAACCAGCACAGATGGAAAATTCCTTGCTTTATTCCTTCTAAAAGTCTATGGTTTTTTGCGTTGGTAATACCTGGTAGTTTCTCCCAGCGGCAATTTTTGAGCCTAGTGTTGTATCTGGAGGCATATGCAAGAAGTGCATATCTTCAGCTTTGGAGAGCTACTGAGGTTAGTGGGTGGAGCCTGCCTGAATCATGGCCCTGTGTCGCGTGGTATCTGGAGGGCATCTGGAAAAGAGAACAGTGGTGGCAGAGGGGGTGCATTTTTATGAGGTGGGTAGCAGTTAGAGCAAGGGAAGTAAGTACCTGGGGTCTTCTGTAATTTTTTTTTCTGGGTTTTTTTTTTTTTTTTTTTTTTTGTTTATTATCAGCATGGTAGTTGGCTATCATGTCCCCCTTGTGCGTTGACGGTTAAGTTCTCTCTTATTAGAAAGTAAGAAAAAATGGAGCCCAAGGAGGAAGAGTCTCTTACCCATTGTTTTCCATTCTTACTGTTCTGATATCCAGAGTGACCTATCTCAGTTGCCACCCAGAAACTTAAAACTCTTCCTTGGTTTCTCAACCGGATCAGAGAAGCCGAAAGTCTCTAGTTTGGTCTGGGATGTGCCCCTTTGTTTTACTGCTGTTTTCCTCCTGAGTCCTGAGTCTCCCCCGTCTAGTTCACATTCTTCAGAGTGAGAGCCTTTCAGCTCTGCATAGGCCATACACTGTGCCAGTTCCTACCCATGCTTCAGGCCCCATGACGGACACTACTGTCCCAGAGAACCTTCTCTGATTCGCCCTGTTCCTGTTCGTTGCTCCTTGGATTCCCCTTGGCTTCAAGGTCATAGTGGGTAAGTGACTGAGCATCTTCTTTGATCTTGAAGTAGCTAGTGTAACAGACACACTTCCATCTGAAATGCCAAGGCCCAGCTGGGCATGCCCACCGTGGAGGGTGAGGTGCGGGCACGGCTTGATGTTGTACCCTTGAGAGTCAGTGGGGGAAACAGATGCGGCCCATTCCTACTTTGCTTAAATGACAGAAAAATCTTCCCTGAAAAGGAACAGGAACTTCTGACCTGAGGCTTCTCTCCAGGTGACATCACGGGTGAAAAGGCCTTCAGGACCTCTGACCCCTCTGAGGTATTTCCATCTTTGGAAACTATGGGAAGATATCATGTTTTGTTATCAGCAAATAACCTGCCCATACTTCTGACTCCCACGGGCAGAAAAGCAGTCAGCACTGCGTCTGAATCCTAAAGCACCTCATGTTCCGTGTGCATCTGAAGAGAGTCCTAACGGTTGAGCTGCAAAATCACCTGGTTCGGAGCCACCACAGTGAGCCTGGCAGCTGACAGGCCTGCAGACAGCCTGCAGGTGTACTCACTTGGCACCAGTGTTTTTACACAGAAACGGAGGCCCTTGAGTGCTGTGACACTCCGGTTTGCCGCCGACTCCACCACTCCCTGTTATGAAAGCAACCGTTTGAGTCAGAGCCTTCTCAGTCCTGGGAGGGTTTGAGTTTGTGACACTATAGCCTGTTTTCAGAATGTGGGAACCAAAATTCCAGCCCAAGCAATGGGTGGCTCACAGGAAGTGTGACACACAAACATGAGCACAATCAATGTCTGTGTACTATGTACACATATCGAGATATATTTACTTAGATTTATTAAGATGTTCATTAATTTGTAAATATACTACATCTGTATTTATCGAGATACCTCTTTAGATCTGTAGAGCTGTGTCCTGTTCAGGGAAGCTGGCTTCCCAGTAATTATGTTGGGAAACTAGTATTGTACCAACTACCCCATGAGAAGACTCTGCGTTTTATTTTGTTACGTTATAGTGCGGAGGAATAACCCAGTGTTTGTGCACACTAGGCAACCCCCCCTCTCTGTGTTTTAGTCCACAGCTTATGGCGTATTTGAGGACTGTGCTCTATCACGAGTCAGGGGAGAACAGGGCTCAGCATGTGACTTTGTCCCCTGTCAGCTGGGATCTCAGGCAAGTCTCCACTTATCAGAGTCTCAGCTTTCTGGCTTGTTTCAACAGAAGATTGCACCAGGCTATCCCTGTGGACTCTTCTGTCTGTATAGCCTCTGCCTCCATGCTTCAGGCGATGATGTCATTTCCTCCCTTTAGGAGTAACTGGGTTGGTTTTAAGCAGTCAATATGAAGAAGTATGTCTCATCAAAGTTAGTGATTCCTAAGAATTAAATTGGCCCCACATCTAAGTTGCTCAGGCTTGGAGAGGATTTAGCTTGTGTGTGAGCGACCTGTCCGGCATCAACAATGATGCTGGTGTTATTTCCTTGGCTTAAGATCAGACTGAAGTCATTATGGTAAGGGCTCCTTTCAAGCCATGTGGTTGTATTTCTTAATTTACACTAATGCACTTCTTGTTCTGTGGGGGCAATTGTAAGTTACGTCCCTGTTTACTCTGTGTGTGTGTGTGTGTGTGTGTGTGTGTGTGTGTGAGAGAGAGAGAGAGAGAGAGAGAGAGAGAGAGAGAGAGAGAGAGATACAGAGAGAGAGAGAGACATACACACAGAGACAGAGAGACACAAAGAGAGACAGAGAGTCACAGAGACAGACAGAGACAAAGACAGAGAGACAGAGGGACAGAGGGAGGGAGGGGGAGTGAGAGAGGCAGAGAGGGAAGAGAGGATGAGACTATCCCACTGTTTAAGGTTTTGATAGAAGTCACTCTCATTAGCAGGGTCATTAAAGCCGCCAGTCTATATATCCACCCTAGGTATGACAAATACGATACATCACTTCGGGACAAATGCTTTAATTAGATAGAGGAAGGAGCCCAAGGGTCTTGGCTGTCACAGCACTGCAGTGCTATGCTGAAGACTTTTGTAAAGCAGGAATCCAAAAGGTCCCATCACAGTTACGATGCCAGCCTGTTTCCATAGGACCCCATGAATCAGAGCCCTGGCCGTCGAAGAGCAGGGACCAGTTACGATGCCAGCCTGTTTCCACAGGACCCCATGAATCAGAGCCCTGGCCGTCGAAGCGCAGGGGACTGGTGTGGTAGAGAGACCCTTCACAGACGGACTCACAGCAGTGCTCTTACCGTTTGCTGCCTTCTCGAAGGCTCCTTTGGTTTTGTGTTTTACTCTTGTACACATCCGACCTCACAGGCAGAGGAATGCCTAATGGGTTAGCAGCCGTGTTTGGTTTGTGCTTGTGGTTAAAAGGGAAGAAATTTGCCAGAGGACAGAACCATGGTCAACACGAGCCCCTCATAATTGCATTAATAAACCAAGCCATTTGGGGCTAGTGTGAGCATGTTCTGTATCCGGCCCTGTGAACCTAATTTCAGACCCAGGCTTCAGTCTCTGCACAAACTAAAACCACAGGCTGCGTTTTCATCTTTAAGTCGTGTTTATCCCGTGCACAGGCACAGCGCTGCCCCTGCACATCTGTAGCACTTACCTGTGGTATTGTGTGGCCTCTGACTCCTTGCTGGGCTTTGCCTTCGCTGCCTGTGACGTCAGTCAGAGGCATGGATGGGTGGAGTGCTGTGCCCCTTCCAGCCTCTGACTTTTTTTTTTAATTAAGAGATTTTCTATTCATTTTACATACCAACCACAGATTCCCCTGTCCTCCCTCCTCCCACCTCCCAGCCCTCCCCTCCAACCCCCCCTCCCATTCCCACCTCTTCCAACAGCCTCCAACTTTTGTAGCTCCATTGAACGATGAACACAATGCTCCATTCTGCCTTCCGGAGATCCGTCGTCTACCAATCAACGCTCAGATTGGTTTCAGGCCTTGAAGTTCTTCTCACAAGAGCACCTTAAAAGTCATGCATGTGTTAGCATGATTTTCTAAATGAAAAGGTTCATGTGTTCACCAGCCTCCAGTCTCTCGGACATGTCGACCCGTGTGTGTTTCCTGGTGGCAGAGCTGAGAGCAGGTTTTAAATTGAGCAGATGGCTCAGAAACCATTTCAGTGCCCTGGCTGGTAAAAGCTATGGAGTCTATTTCTAGAAAAATATGCACGTGTTTTTTGTCTGACCACATTCTGGGAATAATGTCACCTAATGAGTGGTCCCCTGGCGCCTGACTTTGGATAACAGAGAGTGTCAGGTAAAAACACCCAATTGAAATGTATTACAACTCAGGCTTTTATTAATCCGGCCTCCCATGGTGTGGTTCTAGTGTTTTTTCCCTTGTGTTGGAAGACACCTCTACTCTTATTAATTTTAGGAGACAGTTGGCCAGTTTAAAAAAAGAGAGGAGCTATACAGTTAAGGTTGTGCTTTAAAAGCTCTGTTTTCCCTTATTTCTGGCTCCTGGTGGACTATAGTAGATAATAACTGGTTTTAGGACCTATTTGGTCATGTTATTTAAGTATTTTCAAAAGCCTCTGTATTTGAGTGTGAGCTTTGAGGTTTGCAATGTATAAAAAGTTTTTTTTTTTTTTTTGAGTGAAACTAGGACATGTCCAGTGACCTTGGTTTGGTATCTTCTGAAAAATCTAAACTTGCCCCCGTGAAATGAAATAGGGTTTGTCTGTTCTGTAACTTTGCTTAAACCATTCACATTCTTTGGGAGCTGTAACAGCATTGGGGTGTATGGCTGTCAGTGTAAGAAGACAAACCAGTGAGGTGGGTGGCAATTCTGCATTTCTCTTCCCTTTGGAGTTGGGGTCTTCTATACCCTGGATCCCTTTCACCCAGCAAGATGATATGATATTGGAAATTGAGCTGAGGGGAGATCGTCTGGGGAACCCTCTCCTGACTGGTGGAGGTGGGGGTGATATAAGAATCTGGCCTTCTGCACTTTTGGCCAACATTCTTTTTCTACTGCACCTCAGTGTGGGGAGAGGCTGTGTGAATGCCCAGTCACTCACAGGTGTTTGCCAGGCACTACTGTGTGCCCAGGTGTGTTCCAGGGGGGGTCCATATGGCAGTGTATACACGACCCAGAACTGTTAGCTCACGGAGCTGCCGCCTGAACAAAGAGATATCAGTAATAAGAAAGGGTGGGGAATGGAGCTCAATTGGTAGAAGCTTGCCTAGCCTGCAGGTAGCCCCAGACTGGATCCTAAACATGGCAGAAACTGAGTATGGTGGTACATGTCTGTAATCCCAATCCTTGGGAAGTAGAGGCAGGGGGATCAGAAATTCAAAGTCATCTTCAGCTACATAGTGAGTTCAAGGCCGGTCTGGGCTACAGGAGACTCTGTGTCAAAAATAGTAACTTAAAAAAAAAAAAAAAAAAAAAAAAACCAAAGGAGCAAATGACTGAGTGATAACAAATTTTACAGAGACTTTAAGTGGGGAAATTACGACAGGGTGGTATTAAATGAGAGGGTCAGGGCTGCTTTGCCCAGAATGGTCAGAGAGACATCTCAATCATGACAAGGCAACATCATCATGGCCAACGACACAAAACAAGCAGCTGTGGGAGGGTTAGAGAAAGGGTCCCAGGCAGAAAGAGAGCAGCCTGGTGTTTGAGACCCAATTCAGGATGGTGGAGAGGGTGGAGCTGGAGCCAGCCAGCTCAGGGCCACTGTCTAACACTGCTGCTTTACAGGAGTGTGACAAGGGACAGGTCCCTACCATCTCTGGCTGTGAATCTTCTTCTCTAGAGGGGGATGCCAATCCTGGCAGCCTCTAAGTTGGGTGTCACACCATACCTCAAACATGCCCGGCACAAAGTAGGCCCCCAAGAAACGATCGCTTCGGTTGCTTTTAATCTGCTGAGGGGATGGATATGTCGACAGCCACCGTCAGAAAAGAATGCTTTTAGGACCTCAGCACTTCAAGGTGGCCATGAGAAAGCTTCTCAGGATGGGGGAGGTGCAGCCTTGCGGTTGTTCCTCAGATGACATCAGAGAAGCGGCTGCTTATCAAACCCGAGGATCGGCTTCTGTCTGTCTGCTTGGGTGCCGTGATCTCTGAAGGCCTCGAGATATGGTCGAGAGAGAAAAAAGAGTCAGAACTTTGTTCCAGATTCTAAATTTTCTCATTTCTTTTTCCTGTGAACTCATAAGTATTAATGGAAGGCTTTAATAATTTAAAGGGACGGGATACTTGTATTGTGGTAGTACAATTGATAGGGCCCTAAATAAATTGACAGATGAGATTAACTAATTAACAAAAGTAAGATTCTTATTAAGAATAATTACATATAGCTTATTCTTGCTTCCTTTTGAAAGCTCACTTACTTGGTTGATTACAATTTTATGATTACAAAATTATCTCTGGATAATTTTGAATAGTTTTGAGTAAGGTCAAATTTTCCATAATATTTCCCTTAGTATATCTGACCTCCCCTTGAAACATCCACCTAGTCTGTGTTGAGTACAGAGGGACACCTGAGCATCTGTCTGAGTCTTGTAAGTTGGGATGCAGAGTCTTTGTGGACTGATGCTCAGATGCAGGCTCGGAGGGTGCTGTCAGATGGCTGCCGCCTGGAACCGTGCATCAAGGTGTGATGCTTGGGTTTCAGCTGCCGCCTGGAACAGTGCGTCATGGTGCAATGCTTGGGTTCAGGCAGGTGCAGGGACCATGGTCAAGTCTGCCTCCTGTTAGCTGAGCTGTTTAACTCCTGCAAGTCAGTCTGCCTGTCAGTCCATCTGTCTGTTCATCCATTTGTCCATTGGCCTTCCTTCCTTCCTTCCTTCCTTCCTTCCTTCCTTCCTTCCTTCCTTCCTTCCTTCCTTCCTTCCTTCCTTCCTTCCTTCCTTCCTTCCT
>CABHPR010158137.1:4230-37626 GCA_902168415.1 Peromyscus melanophrys | reverse complement strand
CTTCCCACCTTGAACTTAAAGGCTGGGCATCCACAGAGGACTAAGAATGAGGTGCCCAAGACCTCTTTATGGGGTAAAATTTTTATTTTAATATTCTCCCAAGTTTGAATACACATGGATTGAAGGCTGTTGTCTGGGGAATGGACTACTGAGCTAGCTTGGGGGTGACTTATGCTGCACTAATCTGAGTCAAAGAAGTCACAGCTACAATTCTAAAATTCGAGGTTTCCCAGCCAAATACACTGCAGTTGGGACACATTTCCTCTTTAGAAGAGAAGAAGCAGAGGACTGGTGAGGTGGTTCAGGGGGCAGAGGAGATTCCTGTGCCTGGCAACCTGAATTTGATCTCCATCATCCACATAAAGGTGTAAGGAGAGAACCATGAAGTTGTCCTCTGACCTCCATATGTACAGGCCATGACACATATGTTCCCATGCACACACATCATGTTTACACATACAATAACGTTTTAAAAAAGAACAAAAATGTAACATCTGGCTCTTTTGACCAGCACAAAGGCCTACATCATTTTTGAGAGTTGGTACAAAATGAAGATATAGGCTGAGAGGGGAAAGGTACCTGCCTCAAAGCCTGATAACCTGAGTCTGATCCCCATCACCCACATGGTAGATAGAGAGAGACAACCCTCACAAGTAGCCCTGTGACTGCCACATGGCATGTATGTGTGTGCATGTGTACACATAAACAAATAGACAAATGGGGAAAATATGAGGCCTAATCAAAAAAAAAAAAAAAAAAAAAAACAGGAAACCATACTATTAGCTACTCAGATTAACAAAAGCTAAAACTTCCTTTTAGCCAAAGTTTCTTCCTCTAATTTTTGTAGCATTTAAAAAAATCTATTTCCTGACCTTCTAAAGAGGTAAAATGTAATATTTTGTTAGCGTGGGTTTGTGTGTTTACTTTCATATTATTAAGCATTTTAAATATGAATATGATGCATTTGCCTCACACAGGAAATCACCAAATTATACACTCATACTCAGAGGCCGGCACGAGTACCTACTTCATTCTTCCCACAGCAGCGGGACAGCCGCCGAAATTACCAGCATCACTCTGTTCCTCCTCTGCCAGCCTTCACCTCGCTGAAGTGGGAGGAACGAAGGGAGATGGAATACGGGTTCATCTCCTCTTTCCACATCCTCACTGTCACCATAGGAGGCTTCCCACTGCAGCAAAGCAACGGGAGGAAGACAGGGCCCCAGAGGACTCCGTGGTCACTTACGCCTCTCAGGGCACAGTCATCTTCCTGCTGTGCTCAGAGCACATTCTGTTCTGACTAGAATTCTGGAAACACCGGGCTGTCTGGGCCTTTGCTCCTGCAGCCATGATGGATACAACAGCTTAACCTCACGCTTGCTAGGTTCCTAAGTGTTGAAGGCCCACTAGAAACCTACTCTCCTTACTACAGGATCCAGGGTGATGGAGAACCTCCGTGCGGAAGGTGCCAGCTATTATGAGAGAGAGAAAGCAATGACAAACTATCTTGGCTCTTAAAGCTTCCAGCAGGAAGTAACACCCTTCCCTGTTCCGGTTCCAATTGCACTGGTCTTGGTACATTGCACTCTAGCAACATCTCACTCCAGCGGAAGGGAAGGTGCAATACTAGGGTGTGTCTAAGGGACAAGGAAACAAATATATGTGAAAATCTGTATATGTTTGCTCTTCTTATTATGAGAAAATCACTACTAAAGAAACGGAGAAAGAGCATAGTTATGAGACATATCCAAATGAGACTGGTTGACTTGGGATGTGAGTGCAGAAAATGAGGTCTGTTTTTACAGGTGCTAACCTTGTCTACAGTCCTCACCTCTGCCTACGTTTCCTATGCCTCTTTGGTATCTCAAGATTCTGCCCTGTGGGTTTGGAGGTTTTGTTGTTGTTTGGTTGGTGTTGGATGATTCTTTCGCTGCCAGATGTGTTTTACCCATATCTTGAGTTTAGCAACTCCTGATACAACTCCTTCCCAGGCTCAGGAAAAGCCTGACATCTCTCAGAAGCAAATCTGCTAAGCCCAGGGTGTTCTGAGCAACAGTCAGACAAAAAGGAGTTTTCTGAAGGAAAGGCATGTGACATAACCTACCTGAAGTGGCTTTGTAGAGGCAGGAAGATGCAGAAGTGCTCTGAGGGTGAAGTATCAGTGTGTGCAAGTGTGCAGCGGTTATAATGCTGACGGAATGGTCAGGCCGTTGGTGGAATGGCCATTAGATCAAAAGCAGGTCAGAGGAGCTCATTCTAATGAGTTTTTAACCTCAGGCCAAGTGCCATTTTAAAAGCTGTCATTGGATAGTATAGTATATGTTAAAGATTGCACCCTGTCAAAGATTCCATAGTTATGGAAGAAAGGTCCTTCTTGTATGATAACGATAATTTACTCTGAGAATCACAGAATTATCTTTTTTTTTTTCTTTCAGGCTTCACAGTTGGTATGTAGAAAGGAAAGGATGGCCTTATGTATCTGATCATCCTGCCTCTACTTCCTGAGGACTGGGATGACAGGCATGTGCCATCACATATGGTTTTCACAGTACAGGAGATCAAACCCAGACTTTGTGTGCTAGGCAAGCACTCTACCAATGGAGCTACACCTAGTTCCTACAGAATCACTTTGAAGATGAGGAATTAAAACCATCTGGGCCCCAGTACAGTCTAGATCAGCCAGCTCCAAATCAGCACCAAGCTGAAGTTAGGTGGGCTGGTTAGTTTCTGTCAATGATACAAACTTGGGAAGTGAGAAGCTCAGCTGAGGAATCACCTCCATCAGATTGGCCTGTGGGTATGTCTGTGGTGGCATTTTCTTGAGTAATGGCTATGGGTGATGCCACCCCTGGGCAGATGGTCCTGGGGTGTATAAGAAAGCAATCTGAGAAAGCTGTGGAAAGCAAGCTAATAAGCAGCGCTCCTCCATGGCCTCTGTTTCAGTTCCTGCCTTCAGGTTATGGGCTCCCCTTGGGATACTTTATAAAGTATGGACTGAAATAAACCTTTTTCTCCCCTAGTTTCTTTGGATCAGTGTTTTATCACAGAAGCAGAAAGCAAAGCAGAATAGCAGGTCACCACCCCCCCAAACCAAACAAACTCCGCAGAGACTTCAGAGAGTGCAGTAAGACTAAGAGAGAAAGGAGGCCTCCTGGTCTCAGTGCATAAAGAAGACATCACCCCACTGTCAATCACTCCTTTAACAGTAGATCCTCAGTTCTAGCTATGCCCCAGGCTCCATGTCGGCTCCAGACGTGGAGAACATTAATCCTGATATCCCTGTTTTCAGGGACTCCCCTTTCTAGTAATTAATCAAGTAATTCCAGCAATTAATCAAACCATTCATCATGTAAACACAGAGAGCAATGTGAAATCACAGCTGCTAAATACGCTACAAAGAAGAATCCTGGGGAGCTGTAAGAGGGCAACGCTGGGCCTCCCCTGACAAGAGGATGGGGCATAATGGGGGAAGAACAAGGCAGACACACCAGGGAAAAGGACCGCTTAGATTGGGATCTTCATTAGGTTAAAATAACTCACTGGGTGGCCATGAGGCCGGGGCAATCTCAGCACCTCTGGGTCCCAGATAAACAATCCAAAGCCCACTCAATGCAGGCAGGTGAACAAAACTGAAGCTTAGCCAGTCAGAGACCATTAACCTCCTGCTCTTAGCCTCTAACTAGACATGTGTTTTTAACAATGAGAAACCATCAACGAATTTCTAACAAGGAAGTTCCCAGCTTAGGCAATCAATTATTTTCTTTGTCTTGTCCTCCATGAGGACCTTATAAAGGTTTCCCCACCACACGCCATCAATGGCATTTAGACATGTGTGTGTGTGTGTGTGTGTGTGCGTGTGTGTGTGTGTGTGTGTGTGTGTGTGTGTGTGTGTGTGTGTGTGTGTGGGCTGCTGATGAAGTAGCTGAATGCTCAGATAAACTCATTAAAATTGTAATGTGCTCAGCTTTACCTTTTAGCAAGTGTGTATACAGAAGGGTTTAAACAGTTTCCCCTTTCATTGTACATACGCAATGACTCAGCCTCCTCAAGAGGCACTAGGGGAGATCCCACAGGTGGGGGCCTCCTGCTCAAGGATTCTCTTTGTGGGTGATTATGTCAGGACTTGGAGCCAAACCCATATGAACACTCCCAGGGTGGAAAAGACACATAGATGCTGGGAAATGATAGGAGGAGGCTGCTCAAGCAACCTGCCGACTTCTCTAAATGGCACAGGGTTGGGAAACAATGTCCCCCTTCGGGACCCTTCCTGACATGTTTGATCTGTATCTATGACTTCATGTCCTCAATAGATTCAACCACAAACTCCCTATCCACCTCATGAAGGATATTCTTCCTCCTGCTGGTCCCAAATTCAGCAGATGGCATTGCCTGCCACCCACCCAGCCCAGCTGGGACGTCTTCTGAATGTCTCTCTGACCAGGTACCAAGTACCAGTACCGGAGGTAGTGATCAGAAGTACATTGCAGACAGTGTCTCCATTCAAGAGCTAAGACTTTAATGCTCATCATGCCTCTTGTATGCTTGCTGGTCTGTCTGCCTTAAGTTCCAGTCTTCCTAAACAGTCCTCTACACAGCTGAAGTCATTTGGTAAAGTTCACATCAGTGGCTCCAGTCTTCAAAACCTGTCAATGGCCAATTCCCTAAGTAGCAATTTTCTATGACGCATAATCTCTTTTTGCCTACCTTCCCATCATCATCTCTGAGACTTCTCTAATATCCTTCCAAGCCAGCTAGCTACCTTTGTCTTGGTCTCCTCTGAACCACCGGCATCCCTCCATAGGTCACATGCTTTTATGTTCTGAGTATCAGTTCTTTTTCATGCCTTGTTCAGATGTCCATCCATCTAGTGATCTCCTACAACCTGTTTCAAATTCCCTCTTGCAAAGTTTATCTCTAGTCTCTAGGCAGAATTCATCATCCCTTCCCTTCTGTTTCTATGTATTTTTATCAGATCTCCATTTTGACTCCAATCTAATTTGTAGTATTTTAATATACCTCCTCCACTGGGCTAACAGATCTTCAAGAGGGAGGATGTCCCCCTATGCAGGCATGTATACACACACACACACACACACACACACACACACACACGCACGCACATACATATAGACACACAGACACATATACATGCATGCACACATGTGAACACATAGATACATACACATAAATACGTGCATACATGCACATATATCATAAGTTAAAAGCGTTATACATGACCTTCAAGTTTGTATCATTCAGCTAGTCTTTAGTTTGTCTCTCTTCTCAGCAATTTTCCTCCCTCTTAGGATGGCAGTTTCTGAAGATGCAGTGAGTTTGAAGATGGACTATTAAGTTTCCATGCAAAGTTAACCAGATCAACAGCTGGACAGTTAATCTCAAAATAGAGACAGGAACCACGAACACTGATATTGCATTTTGCTTTAACCTAAAACAAGCGTGCACACTCTCCCCGCTCTCTTGGGTCAAACAAGGCACTCTAACTGCATGTTTCCATAAATCATGTCCACAGTGTCAAATGTGCATTTTATAGTTCGACTTCCTCTTTGGAGATCTCCAAAGCATGCAGTCCAGCACGTTCATGCCCATAGGTTGTTCAAACTTTCTGAATAGGTATCCTCTTGAGAAGACTATTTTTAAAACATTATTTATTACATGTGTGTCTGTGCGTGCTCATGTGCACACATGCATGCCATGGTGGGTACGTGGAAGTCAGAGGACAGTTTCCAGTAGTCAGTTTTCTCTGCCACGTGAATCCCCAGGCTCACACTCAGGTCATCAGACTTGGTAGCAAGCACATTAACTCATTGTGCCACCTTGCCACCCCAAGCAGACTACTTTTAATGATGACTAATAAACAGCTACCTTGTATATTGATGGCCAGTCTTTGTTGTCATCTTGACACACCTCGCAATTAAGGATTTGCTGCTATTGTATTGGTCTGTGTACATGTCTGTGGGATATTTTCTTGATTAGTAGTTAATATAGGACGGACCAGCCCACTGTGTGCAGTACTGTCGCTGGGCAATTGGGCTTGGGCTGTATAAGAAAGCTAGCTGAGCAAGCCCAGAGGTGGGAGGGAGGGAGAGGAGGGGGGAGGGAGAGAGAGAGACAGAGACAGAGCGAGAGAGACAGAGACAGAGACAGAGAAGAGAAAGCATTTTGCCTCCATGGTTTCTTGCCTTGACCTCTTTCCCTGACATCCCTCCATGATAGACTGTAATCTATAAATCAAATAGGCCCTTCCCTACCCCAGATTGCTCTTGGTTATGGTGTTTATCGCAACAATACAAAGTAACTAAAACATGTACTAAGAACTTTCTATGAATCACTGAGTCACGTGCTTGGCACCAAAGCTCCCATGTCACTCTCCCAGCACCACCACTGGCACAAAGCTTTGAAGCAAGCATGGTTTTCTCCCTCGAGGAGGTAACTTGTTGTGACAGGGTATCTGTGTGAATGGATCGTAGTAATGTTGGTAACACTGCTTAAGAAGCCAACATCTCTGAACTATTCCATCTGAAACAGACAAGCAAGCAAGGCTACAAGCCTCACTGCATGTTTAAGGCAGCTGCTTGAATACTTAGCAAAACTCACTCAATTCTCATGAGCTTATAATGAGATAAGAATTGTTCATGCCATTATTTTTCAAGATTCTATTTCCAATCTGTGTATACGTGTGTGTGTGTGCATGCGCACGCGCGCGTGCGCATGCATGTAGTACCTGCAGAGAAGAGCAGGTCAGATCCCTTGCAGTTAGATTTACAGGCAGTTGTGAGCCACACAATGTGGGTACTGGGAACTGAACCTGGGTCCTATGGAAAAACAGCAAGTTCTCTTAAGTGCTGAGCCCCCTCTCCAGTCCTAATGTCTCTGTTTTTAAGATGAGCATGGTGGTTTGAAAGAAAATGGCCCCCAAAGGGAGTGATACTATTAGGAGATGTGACCTTGTTGGAGGAAGTGTGTCACTGTGGCAGTGGGCTTTGAGGTCTCTTTTGCTCAAGCTTCCCTCAGTATGATACTGAGACCACTTCCTGTTGCCTGCAAGATGTAGAACTCTCAGTTCCTTCTCCAGCACCATGTCTGCCTGTGCACTACCATGTCCCGCCATGATGATGAGGGACTACATCTCTGAACTGTAGGTGAGCCACCCCAATTAAATGGCATCTCTTCACAGCAACAGAAACTCTAAGAATGATGAAACAGAGACACTGCTGATAAATCTCCTAAGTCAAGCTGGGCAGATATAGCCGGGGGGGGTTGATGCCAAGGCCCACCCTCCTAATCAGAAGCAATGGGCACACAGGGTTAGCAATTTCTAGCTTGAAACATTTTGGAAATGATGAAACCAAATGGCAATCAGTTTGCTCAGATACTTGCCACCAAACAATCTGGTCTTCTCCTTTTCTTTCCACACACATGTCTGTCTGCAGGAGTTTATACATTTAGTTTTGGTTTGTTGTTGTTGTTGTTGTTGTTTTCTTGATCCCTTCACAGTCTCCCTAAAATTGAAATCGAAATGATGCCAGTTTGTGGGGCACTGAACACCCACTTTACCTTAGAAGCCAAACGACCACCAAATCTGTACATAAAACAACCCAGAAAAATCAATTTTCTGTGCAGACACAATTTCTCTTGAAAGGTGACACAGTCCTTTAAAAATAGCTATGGGCTCCATTGTGCAAAGATACTGACAGCGACTGACAGCTTTTAGGGAGGTGTAACATTCCCAGGCAGTCAGCCTGCATGGTTCTCCAAGATACTGATCAGTAATTCGATCCAGGGTAGAGTGCTAAATGTTGGAGGTTAAGCTGCCGTGTTCTTATTACTAATCAAACTGCAACATCATGCCTCAATCTCCTCAGGCCCTGCAAGGAAGGGGCAAATTATTGAGAGATACCAGCCCTGGCTCCAGGCTTTACAAGTCTTGCTTGTTGCCAGCATCCTTCATGACTCCATCTAGATGAGGGGCTCTGAGGGCTCCCAGTGGATGCTTGGAGATTAGGGTTAAATGACAACCCAGCCAGCCTCCTTCTACTCTTGTAATGCAGAGATTACAAAAAGGGATGTGGGGCATTGGAGCAAACTCCTGGAAAGTTTCTTCTGGGGGGGGGGGGGCATGAATGCATGTGTGGGCAACATGCTTAAAAGAGGGTGGGTGTGCTTGTGTGTGCATGTGCATTTTGAGGCCTAAAGAAAACTTCAGGGCCTATCCATCAGGTGATATCAGTTTTGTTTTGTTTTATTTGTTTATTTTGAGACAGGGTCTCTCACTGGTTTGGAACTCGCCAAGAAAGCTAGGCTGGCTGGCCAATGAGCCTCAGGCATCCTCCTGTCTCCACTCCCCAGCACTTGAATTACAAATGCATGTCCTCATGCCCAACTTGGCTTTCATTTTTTTAAATTAATTTTTGAATGTTTCATTCAACATGTTTTGCATTTGCCTCCTTCCCCAAATCTTCCCTGATCCACCAACTCCCCAATTCCCTATTTACCCAACTTGCTGTCCTTTTTTAAAAATTTTTAATCCATTAAGACAAATTTGTGCTTCCCAAATACTCTTGGATCTGTGGTCTTCCACCAGAGTGTGCTCAGCTTACCAGGGACTACAGTCTAGAGAAACTGTCTCTCCGTCTCCCAGCAGCAAACAATTGCGAATAGCTCCATGTCCAGGGGTGAGATTGTGTACCCAATGCCCTTCTGCACAAGGAGGCTGAGGTTGGCTTGAGTTTGCACAGGTGTGGTGCATGCTGTTCCAGCCACCATAAGTTCCTGTGTACAGCTGCCCTGCTGTGTCCAGAATGGACTCGGGTCCTTATGGTTACAAGTCAAGCACTTTACTGAGTTTTCTCTCTAGACACTCACTGGTGGCTGAAGGAATTTCTCTGGGGCCTGTTGCTCCTTTGTGCTCTTGAGTCCTTTACAAAATGTATTATTAAACAGGCAATGCTTTCACCAGCAGGAAGAGACCCTCATTCTGTGATCCACCTCCAGATCATTGTGTCTTTAAGAAAAAGGACTTAAAAGAAATCAGGTCTGGCTGGCATGTCAGCATGTGGGTAGAATCGTGTCATAGTCTTGGACTCTGCCTTCTGACCAACAAGCATCATCGAAATTGAAAATCATCACAGATGGGGAGCATGGAGCTGAGTGAGGTCAAAGGTCAGACTGCCTTTTCCTATGCTCATCATTTAAAGGTCAAGCTGATGCTGATGTGACTGGGATACCAGTCTGCAAGTATATGGTTTAATGCTGGCCGTTGTAATCCTGCATCCAATCCAAGTATTCTGGGATCTCTGCCTCTTCCAGAGGAACCACTGTCACTTTTAGGTTCCATTAAAGGTCCCCAGCACTCCTGGCCTTTCCTCTGCAGGCAGGGGCTGCTGTGTGAGGCAGCTGTGCTAGGATAAGCTGCTGGAACTCCTACCACAAAACACAAGGCTATAATGCCAGTGCAGTGGGACGATGTCCCTAAGTGGCCATCTGAGCACCGTGGTGTGCTGGACAGAGGTGCTGGTTGTTCTGTACTCTGACCAAGTACATCACACAGCTCTTAAGCTACAGGTGAGTCATTGGGGTGCTGGTCCCCCGAAGATCAGCAGAACCTGAGCAAGAGATAACATTCATTCCTCTGTACACAGATGTCAGATCCTGAGCAGGAAAGAGAGGTTTCGTCTTCACCCACACCATGCCTGGTGATAGGTGGAGGACACTAGAACCAGAACTCCATACTGCAGCTTTGTACTTAGATGCTGTTGGGGCATTTAGGAGGGTGGCCACGGTTCAGGAAGCTTCCCTACCATCATGATAAACTGAGCCCTGAGGTGAGAGAAGGTGGAGGCAGGAATGGATTCCAGGCAGCAGGAATACAGCATGCAAAGCCCTTGTGGAGTGAGGACAAAGGGTAGGCTGAGGGAACTATAAATTACTCAGTGAGAAAGGACAGAGGGTGCAAAGAGAGCTGCCCAAGTAGACACTTGTCTTGCTATTTGACGTCAGAGCTGTGAAAATCCAGAAGCTTCTGACGCCAGACAGTCAAGGTGTTGGTAGCTAGTAAGGACCTATTCTAAAAATTGCTCTGGTTATGGGGAGATTGGGTTACAAGGCATCAAGAGTGGAATCAGAGTGAGCAAGTAGAAATCTACTGCAATGGTCCAGGCAGGAGGTGGTGGTAACTTAGACTAGGGTGGTAACAACGGAATTGGGAGAAGAGGAAATCTGAGAAATACTAGGAGGTCAAAAACTCAGGACTGGCAGTGATCCGATGTGTTGACCTGGGGGATTGTTAATAAGAGTCCTATAGCCCCCCTGGGATCAGGGAATATGGTTTGGCACTGAATCTGTACCCATAAAAACTCAGAAATTGAAATTAAAATCAGAAAATTTTTGTAGAACTGGAAATTGTATTTTAGTGTATGTACAAATGTTTTGCCTGTGTGTGTGTGCATGTGTGTGTGTGTGTGTGTGTGTGTGTGTGTGTGTGTGTGTGCACCACATAATGCCTGGTACTCATGGAGGCCAGAAGAGAGTTGGATCCACTGCAAATGGAGTTACTGACAGTTGTGAGGCACCATGGAGGTGCTAAGAACTGCACCCCAAATGCTCTGGAAAGTATCCAATACCCTTGAGGACTGAGCCGCCTCTCATGCCCCAGAAGCTGTATGAAGCTACCTCCAATGTCTAGCACTGGATCTGCAATGGAGGCAGGGAGGGGTGCCTCAATTAAGTAATAACTGAGTGGATGTGGAAGGCAGGTTCAGAGAAGCTTGCTCAGGGCCAGGAGGTAGAAATGAGCAGGGAGATGGGTGCCAGGATGCAGAAACAGGAGATGCGGCATTGAAGATGTGGAGGCAGGAGGAGGGCAGGACAGCTGGAGTATCCTTGATTCTAGGCAGCGAGGGTTCCATGCACTAAGTGTAAGGCTTGGTGAGAGATCAAGAATTCAGAAGGCAATTGCTGCTGTTATACTGGCTGCCGTGAAGCCGGGCTTCCACATGAGTAGAGGCAGATATCCACAAAGACAGTTATATGCCTAAAAATTTCTTGCTCTGTAGTTAAAAATCAAGAGTTTTCAAGAACAGAGCTTTGGAGAAATATGTTGTAAGAACGATAGGGGTGTGCGTTTGTGTATGTGTGTGAATGCCCATGCATATGATGCATGTAAATGAGTGCATCTGTATATATGTGTGTGTGCACGTGTGTCTGTATGGGATGAATGTGTGGGTGCATGTGTGTGAATGCACCTGTGAGCACATGTATGAATGTGTGTGTAAAGCTGTGACTCTAAAGAGAAGAGGAAAGAAAGGGGCATAGAATTGTAGAAACACTAGCTATAGAGAAGATCAAGAAACTCTTTCCAGTTCTGTATTTCTATTTGAAAATTGTGTAAATTCCATTCAAAGGAAACCTCATCTCCCTTACAGAATGGTAACAGTGTGATAAGAAGCTCAGGGCTAATGATGGTTTGAATAGAAATGCCTCCATAGACCCATGTGTTTGAATGCTTGGTCCATAGGGAGTGGCTCTATTAGAAGGTGTGGTCTTGTTGGAGTAGGTGTGGCTTTGTTGGAGGAAGTATTTCACTAGGGAGTGGGCTTTAAGGTCTCAGAAGCTCAAACCCAGGCTCAGTGGTTCACAGTCACTTCCTGCTGCCTGTGGATCCAGATATAGAACTCTCAGCTCCTTCTCTAGCACCATGTCTGCCTGCAGGCCACCATGCTTCCCACTGTGCTATGACCTCTGTGGATTAGACCTCTGAACTATGAGCCAGCCCCAATTAAATGTTTCTGTTTATAAGAGTTGTCATGGTGTCTCTTCACAGCAGCAGAAACCCTAAGATAGGGCTTAAGAGCCACCATGGCAGCCAACCCCCTTGCTACATGCAGGCATGCTTCTGGTGGGCCTGGGGTGACAGACAAAGTTCTAGCTGTCCCTCCAGCACAGACTTCACAAAGGAAGTTCCAGTTGGCATTGTGTCTCTCCAACCACTTCTTCTTGGGCACTAGAAGTGGTTTCAATCTAGTTTAAGACAGCCCTACAAGAATGCTGTGTGCTTTTCCCATTACGCCACAAAGAAACTGGGGGCCAGGACAGATTCCAAGAGAGAGATGAAGCTGAGGGGTTTTAGATAATATAAACCTGGGAAGCAAATGCATGTCCTCCAATGCCTGGTCCCCAGCTTTGCCTCTCAGATCCTTCCCTTGTTTTCAGAATTGTAGGCCATGGCAAGACCCTGGATCCACATCTCTCCCACTGTGAAGGACGCTCCTGGGGCTACATGAGGCTTTACTATTGGTATAAGATTTGGTTATAAGTTGGAGTCTTTTAGTGAGCCAAGGAACTGGGAGAGCAACGGAAAATGACTGGCGGGCACACAACCTCTTGGTGTCTTTTTCCTTCCTGTTCCATCTCGGGGAGAAGCAGACCCCACTCGAGCTGTCCCCTCACTGGAGACCATGCCTGCTTGTGCTGTAAACTCAATTCCCACCCTGGCTCCTACCACTTGCAATTAGAGATCCAATTCTATTTTAGGAACGTGGAATGCATTTTCCAAGAGGGAACATTGTGAAATATCGGGGAGTCGAGTCCAAGCTCAGCCAAGGCATGTGGGAGTTTGAGGAAGGACCCCTCCAGAAGATAGGCTTTGGATTAACTGTCCTAGAGTGAGCGATGAGTTAAATGGTGGAGGCCAAAGTGTAATCTTATCAAGAAAAAATAAAAATCTTTTCTTTTCCTGCCAACTTTGGTTTTAAAATGTTAGGAAATAACTTCCGACTGTTTCCCGAACAGCTCTGTTCTTCCTTGGTGCCTCGTCAGCTCTCTGGTCCTGTCTCCCACATTCCGCACTCTCAATCTGACACTGTCTCTGTACAGTTGAGGTGCCAGATTTGTTTTGTATGTCCCTCTTTGTGTGCATGCATATGCACATTTATCAGAAGCATAACTCCCCTTACCTTTGAGACAGATCCGTTTTTTTTTTTTCCCTATGGCTCTGAGCACAGGCATAGACAGAAGACCTGTCCAGGTGGAGAAGCGCTAGCTAACTGAAATGCACCTGAGAGTTGGGCATGGTGGAGCATGCCTATCATCCCTACATCAGAGTTGCTGAAACAAGAGAATCACAGCAAGTCTGAGGCCAGTCTAAGCTACCTAGTGGGCTGCAGGCGAACCTGGGCTGGAGAGGGAGACTCTGTCTCAAAACACAAAACCAAAAGTTCACCCAAGGAGTTCCTGCTTCCGGAGGATGTTGTTTCCCTGGACACAGGGACATCAGAAGGCTCACACTCATTTTCCTTCTCCACTACTGATTCAGATTCATTTAGCTCCTAAAAAGATGTCAGCTATCACAACACGGTCTCTCCATTCCACCTCCCAGACCTGACTTCTGCTCCTAGCTACCCATGTGTGGCTACCTTTCCTTGCCTCTCTCGGCCTCAGTGGCTTCTCTCCTGCAGATCTCCACTCTTATCCCCTCGGGTGGAAATACTCTGTGAGCCTCGCCAAAGGTTCAGTGCCTGTTATCCACCACAGCAAAAGGGGATGCCTACCATTCTTCAGGGTCTGGATTCTTTCTGCCTGGCCCCAGCATTGCCTCTGCATTCCTCTTCTCTTGAAGGCTTAATGTTCAGTGAAATGGTCCTCTCATAGTTGCCCACTAAATTCTCCTGGCTGGCATGATAGTCAAGACATCCTGGCAGTCAAGAAATCCTTGCAAAATGTTTCTGAGTCTAGAAAGCCCAGAAGGATTGTTATAATACTATGAAATTGCTTGTCGCACAATACTAGGGGAACAGACAGAAGACATTGTATTTCCCTTGGGGACCCCAGGAATTCAGATAATCATCTTAAACATTTTGATTTAAACCTCAGCTATATTACAGACTGGCCATACAATCTAAGCAAGGCCCTCTAGCCTCCCAGGACCTCAGTCACACTTCTGAAAAAGCCAAATATTAAGAGCCTACCTTCCAGGGTCTTGGAAGATTTAGGCAACATGACACAAGGATCCCAGAAGCACATGACCTATGACAGGCACTCTGAAGGTGCCCATCTCCTGATGGCATCTTTCACTTCTAACTCCATGAGATGGTAGAGTCCATTGTGTAGTAGATCATGCTCATTGTGTGTGTGTGTGTGTGGTGGGGGATGAATATATTCAACACAGCTAGACTTTTAAACTCAAATAGTTGTCTTTTCTCTGTCCTCCCCTCCCTGCTCTTCTCTTCCATGCTTCCTTAGCTATGGGGTAAGGTCTGTCATTGTTGAACTCTTATAATGACACATAGCACATGACTCCCTGTTTCAAAGTCTATATGCTCACATGACTGTTCCACCCGACTTGTGATCTACTGCAATTGCACCTGCCCAGCAGTGAGTTAAGACCCTCTTACCACCACCACCCCCACCAACATCTGGCAATACCTGGAGCCATTTCAGGTTGTCACAGCTAGGTGAAGGTATGTGCTATTGACATCTTGATAAACATTCCATAACACACAGAGCAAACCCTACCTGGAGGAATTATCTCTCCAGAAAGGCCAGTCATGCACTCATGGTTACCCTGAACAGCCAGCTCTGTTGATGATGCCTGAAAGCCAAATTCCTAGCTTCTTATTGACTCCACCTCTTATTAGCCTAGTGGCCTTGGGCATTTGTTGGAGGGGGGGCATATTGCTGCGTGTGTGTGTGTGTGTGTGTGTGTGTGTGTGTGTTGGTGTGTGTGCATGGGTTCTGTAAATCAGCTCCATGTCCTTATTTTTTTGCCTCTCAAGCACTTTCCCAAATGAGCTATTTTCCCCCAACCCCTGTCTCCTAATTTTTAAAATCTAATCAGAAGGGTTAGAATGTTTCACTAACAAATCCACTCAGATGAAAGGGTACACAGCTCTAGCACACAGTGCCCCGTGAATGCCAGCTACTCTTATTTCATGCAGTTCCATCAACAACACCCAGACTTAGAAGCTGCCAAGTCCTCAGCTGATGAAGAACAGAGTCGGGACTCAACCCCAGTCCCTCTGGTCCCTGATCCGTGGTCTTGAGCCCTGTGTTCTAATGTCTCCTTAGCCTTCGCCTGGGAACCCAAATGTCCTGGAGCACCCTGAGTAACTCTAGAAGAGGTGGCCCACGTTAGTCTTGCCGAGAAACCCAATAGTGACAGGGGCAGGTGACAAGAGTCTCCTGGATGACGTTATTGTCTTTGGCCCTAAACACTGTTGGAGCCAAGAGGATGACTTAACTGGAGTCAAGGGTGTGGCTGCCTCAGCTTTTGGCAGGACATTTTGTGATCCGGTCACCCTCTCGGGTCCCCTGGAGCAGGTGCTGCATCCCCTGAGAAAAAGTCTGAGTGAGTCTGGCTGCCCGAGCTCTGGACACTCGCTTCCTGGGCAGCTCAAATATGGAAGACAGGAACCAGGGCCAAAAGAGTAACAGTGTCATCTCAACGGGTGACATTGCCACTCTGAGCAGTGTCCCAGTATGTTCAGCTCAGGCCGCAAAAACTGAGGTTATTGTCAGAGTAAATAAAGCAGCACCCCCAGAAAACCCCTCCATGGTGGGGCTGCCCAGCTACCTTACTGTACAGGTGACAAGTCAGGATCCATGATGCCCTTCAAGCTTCTACTGATACTTGTCACTGAAGACCCAACATGTCACTGTTACACCTCAGTGTGGTGGGACCCAGCTCTTCTGTTACACTCACGAGCAGGCAGTGTGGTGGGACCCAGCTCTTCCAGACACTCAGGAGTGGGCAGTGTGGGTGCATTTGTTTCTTTTTGCTCTTGACTGAAGCTTTGCTCTGACTAGCTGCTTAAGTTCCTGCCTTGACTTCTCCCATCATGGTAGACTGTGACCTGGAATTATAAGCTAAATAAGCCCTTTGTCCTCTCCATTGCTTTTTGTTCAGGGTGTTTTATCAAAGCAATAAGAAAGAAAACAGCACATGGAGATGCGGATTTGGGGACCACAATTATGCTACCTCTGAGTTCGAAGGGTGCCATCTGTCATCAGAAGCAAAACAACAATGAAAACCTCTAGGAAGTCTGGAACAAAACCTGTGAAAGCAGGCTAGGGAGCCTGCTCAGCCAGGTAAAGCAGGCTAGGGAGCTGGCTCAGTCAGGTAAAACGCTTCATACCCGAGCACCGAAATCTTACTCTATCCCAGTGCCTGCAATCCCAGCCCCGAGGAGGCAGAGACAAGAGCATTCCTGGAACTTGTTGGCCAGCCAGCCTAGCTGAATTCATAAGATCCAGGTTCAGTGAGAGAATCTGTGTCAAAAGATATGATGGAGAGCAACAGAGGCAGACATTGACCCCTTGCCTCCATATGCACACATCCTGGCATGCTCCGAATACACGCATACATTAAAATCAATAAATAAAAGAAAACAAAGCTGGGGCTGGCTGTGGTGGTGCACACCTTTGATTTCCGCACTCAGGAGGTGGAGGCAGGTGGAACTTTGTGAGTTTAAGACCTACACAGCAAGTTCACGTCAGTCAGGGCTACACAGGAAGACCTTGTCGCAAATAAATGAATATAATAAAATAATTTAAATTTTTTTAATTTAAATAAAAAAATGGGAGCAGTATATTTGTGAGAAATGTTCTCCAGGCAGGACAGAAAATCTGTTTTATCCTGCTTTTCTTACTCATAAATCAGTATAATGACCCAGACTCAGAAGTTAGGGGCATTTGAAGTATCTACCAGATTCACAGTGAGTGCTGAACAATGTGAGGTGTCCTTGTTTGCTATACCAATCACAGGCCAAGGCAAGTACAGGCTCAGGTGCTGGGGAGGGGGCAGAGCAAAAGATAGGAGAGCCCAGGAGATGAGTCTCCATGATCTGGGGCACTGAGCCTCTGAGGTCACCGGAGTGGTTAATGCAATACATCTCAAGAGGCAGGATCTTGTCCCTAAGGCCGGACAATGGTGCAGTATACCTGCCTGACTCATTTGGGGTCAATTTAAGAACTGCCTCCAATCATCAGAATTCTTAACAACAGCATTCATTTCCTGGTGAGAGAGCTCACCATTCTGAAAACCCACACTTATCGTTGAGCCCTGTCAATGGACATCACTGGGTCCAAATGGCACTTTGGTTTCTCTGTCATTGAAGTTTGGCCTGATATTACAGGGACACTTTGAATTCTTCAAAGAGTGACTCTCACTTACCTTCTCTCCTCTTTCCCCTTCAGGTTCAACCCCTTTTATCACACTAAAGTGCCAATCAATATTGTGAGATAGATGTTACATCTTCGCTTTTTATAACACCGCCTGTCCCAGAAGGGACACTGTATCTTTAAGGAAATGGACCCCGTATCCTGTTTCGGAAGGATTAAAACCCGTTAAAGAGACAGAAGAGGCTGTAAACCCCAATCATATTCTTACTCTCTCTTCATTATCCTGTCCACTATCTATCCCTGCTGAGTAAATCTGGTTGTGTGTTTCTCCAAAGTGGTCATAAGAAGAAATTTATTTACTCCGCTTTGCACTGGAGGGGCATTACCGGGCTTCAAGGCTCTCCGAAGTCATAAAGATTTTGCAGTGTGTGCAAAAGGAGCAGAGATTCAGAACTTCTTTCCCCCTCTGAGGTCGTTTGGCCATCCAAAGGGGGAGTCACTTCTCATTTTCTGACAGGGTTTATTTCCGTAAGATTTTCCAATTAGCAGGAAAAGGTCACACTAATGTTGGTGCTGGGTAGGGGAAGAGATCAAACTATGCAAATAGAAACATCCTTGAAAGGACAATATTAAAAAAAGAGGGCATTTCCTAATTTTTTAATTGCATGTGTTATATGCATATATATGCATGTATGTATATCTGTGTGATGTGTATTTATGTGTATATATGTGTGTATGTACATATGTGTTTATATGTGTGCATGCATATGTGTATATATATGCATGTGTATAAAGATATATATGAGTGCATATTTGTGTGTACATATGTATATGTGTACCTGTGTATATTTGCATATATATGTGCATAGATATAAAGACAGACAGACAGATAGTAGATAGATAGATAGATAGATGATAGATAGATAGATAGATAGATAGATAGATAGATAGATAGATAGATAGATGATAGATAGATATCTTTTTTCTGCCAAGGAGGAAAAGGGTGATTGTAACTGTGTGATCAAATTTAATCTACTCTTCTCACCTGTGATGAAACAAGCTGAGTCCACCCACTGGTGCTGCACCAGAGGGAAGTTGAGTACCTAAGATGGGAGCCCTCTTGAACTCTTGGTCTTGGTTGTGTAGGGACAGGGCCTAAAAGGCTGCAGAGTAGGAGTTAGGCAGCCAACGCAGGCTCTGTGGATCCTGATATTAGCCAGACTGTCCTCAGCTTGGCCTAGCTTTCGCCTGCATATCATCTCCAATCTTGATCTGACACTTGCCTTGCTGCTTTTGTTGTCTGCTCTGTGCATGGAGAGCACGAGGAATTTCCCTGACTATAGGCAGGACTGGGAGCCGTGTCAGAAAAGATGTACTCTAGTCATGCGGAGGACAGTAGTCATGGATGCCCACTAAAGCAGATCCAGGGGACAGCTTTGCTTTGAGTCTGGAGCCAACTCTGCTTATCAGAGCTGAGGACACGCTATGCAAATGCCAGCAGCAATCCTCCAGACTGAGTTCTATCTGTGGCCTGCTGGATGTGGCAGAGTCCTGTGTGGGCAAGAGTCTGACTTGACATATCTTTCACACTCTCTGCATGGCCACACATGGATCAGCGAAGCTACAGTGGAAAGGAAGGTTGTGTTCCTCCAGCTGGGTCCCTCTTTCCCAGGCTGGGAGTTCCTCAAACACTATTTTAAGGGCTGAGCCTGGTTGTCAGTCACTGGCCACATCCATCTATAGCCCTCCCAATACCAGGTACTGAGCAAGGGTGCTTCCTCAAGGTCATACATGGCCACCAATCCAAGTGTGGATAAAGGTCCAGTGTAACTGTCTATGATCACCCTGCCTGCCACATAGGTCTTACTTACTGGAAGCTTTTTAAAAACCAGGCCAGTGGGTCAGTCCTGTTGTGTCTGGAGGGTATCATTGCCTTGGAGTCATCCATCAATCACTCCTTGCTCTTCCGATCTTTATGCCTTCTCTTCTGCATAAGGCCCTGAGCCCAAAGGGCAGGGTTTGAGGGAGACACCCCATTTAGAACTGAGCGCAAACTCAGACTGTGGCAGCACACATAGAGCCTGTACACGTGCAAGCCAGATGGGTTCCCAGCACTGAGAGGGGCAAGCAGGCATGGTTCTACCCCTAACCAAGAAAGAGGAATCTTCTCCAGTGGAGTCTCTCTGGCTATATTAACCACACTTCAGGACAGCTCCATGCCCAGGAATAGATGACCAACACAAAACAAACTCAACGGTGTTTTTGTAGACTTTTTTGTCTCATATTGCTCTGTTTACACTTTTCTTTTTTCTTTCTGTCTTTTGCTTATATATTTTGATTGGTCACTTACTTGTATATTTTTATTTCCAATTTTGTGTTTTTGTGGGGTGTGTGTGTGTGTGTGTGTGTGTGTGTGTGTGTGTGTTAGAGAGAGAGAGACAGAGGGAAGGAGATAATTTCTTGTATCTGATTATTTCTTAAAGAGAGAAAGAGCTTGGAGTTGGGTAGATAAAAAGGTGGGTAGGATCTGGGAGGCGTTGAGGGAGAGGAATGCATGATCAGAATACGTCGCGTGAAAAATATTTTTGAAGAAAAAAAACAGGCCTATGGGATGACTGAGGCAGTGAGTCGAATCTTGCCGGATTCTAAGGAGCCCCTGTGGTCAGTTCTTACTAGGATGGAGGTGAGACCATGCAGTAGTAGATTAGGTAGATGTTAGAAAATCTGAAATTCGAAAATAGTTGTCACAGTGATGTCCCAGCCCGACCGTTGTTCAGCTGAGTTATCAACATGCAGCACAACTGTGCACATGGTGACCACCCACATGATACGACACACACAGGCTCTCATGTCATTTAACTTCCTATACTGTTTGTCTTTACCTGAAAGCATGAGACAGAAACAGCTCACCCTCAGCTTAAAGACCCTGCACTCCTTGAAGACTAATACTTAGAGAGGTCATTTGAATTGTAACATGAAAGAAAAAGACTTCTAAAATTTCTTTGCTACTAAACAGAGAACAACTCTTTCCTTCCTATTATCAGAATATCATTTCTTTTTGGTGCTTAGCAAGTATTAGTCATTATAGCCAATGCCCAGCCCTGTTTCTCCTTAGAACAAAATGAGGTGGAAAGAGAGTTATAAAGCATTAGCCCTGAGCCACAGAAGCGTGGCATGCTGTGAGGGGCTTGTTAACAGCTCCAAGTCCAGTCATAACAAGACTGAATGTACCACATGTAAATCATGCTTTGGGCTTTATCTGGAGGGAATTATTAAAGTAAATCAAGCATACAAACAAACAAGTGAATAATAATCACAGTGCCCAAACATCAAAGTAACCTAATCCCCAACAATATGCAACTGGTATGTACACATCATTGGAGAGTTGATTCAGTGAGTCTGGGGTAGGTCATGGGTACTCAATCTTTAAGGCTCAAGGAAGCCTGTGTCCCAGTGTGTGCTCTTGTCTCAGCAGGGACATTCATAGCACTGCTTACCTGTACACAGCCACCCCAATTTGGACAATAAGCTACATAATTAACCAGGATCCCATGAGTTTCATACAGTCAGGGCAGTTGGGGAAGCAGAACTCTGCAGAAGTTCACAGATGTGGGTCTAATCGTCAGCCACTAATTAGCCGCATGGCCTGTAACCTCATTAGCACATCTCTTTTCTCACCTCCAACACAGAGGTGAAGATTCCTAACTCTTGACTGTTGATAGATGTAAATTCAAGTTGCTTCCCTCCAAAGAAGCAACCTGCTTAGGAGGTGTTCAGCAAACACCACCTCCCATCTCATAAGGAAGGTTAAAAGCCCTGGAACTTGTTATTAGAAGCCCCTTCAGGATCATGCTCACAGGGTCTTATAAACTGTGGCTATGTCTGAGGTGAGCAAATATGAGAAGGACCTAGAAGTCTTCTAAGTCTCTGCACCCTGCTGGGAAAGGTGAGAAGTGAGAAAAACACCAAGTCAATAAACTATTTGCCCAAATTCAGACCCACTGCCAAAGATAGCAGATACGGCAGCCTGCTTGTCACAGGAAGGATTCCAGTAGCCAAAAGAGAGACACAATCCAGATTGTATTCAAAAGATCATTGATTCAAAGTCAGAAGTGCAATAATCTAAACAGCCTTTCCCACAAAGTTTGCAGTTGCAAAAGCCAAGGGGAGTATCAACACTTGGGACACAAACCATGACTCAGACTGTGCAATCTGATGTCAAGCAAGATCAAAGTGTTTCCACTGGTGACTGTGGCTGGTGTGGGCTGTGGACTCTCTTGACCACTGCGCAGCATTAACTACATGTGTGGATTTCACCAACGGGACACAATCAGCCAGTTCCAAACAGATTTGTTCCTTCCTTTATAAAGTGCCACCCACAGCCTGGACAGCTACGCCAAGTGCTCATATGCCTGTCTACGGAGTCCACCACTCATGGAGAAATAACAGGAATAGGGAGACCCAGAGTGCATGAACAGATGTGAGCTTTGGTCACTATTTGTTTTGTTTATTTGTTAATTCTTTGAGGCAATTTTCTGAGGGGGTCTGCTTGGGGTCTTACAGGCATAGTTGGTTATAATCTTAGATTTGCAGTCCTGGAACACGTTATTCTGATGGCAATGTGAGATGATGTCACTCAGAGAGATCCATCTAAATGCCTCTGCACTCCTTACAGCATCTGTCAGCCCTGTCAATACTTCAGTACCTCTTATAGCATCCGCTGGTCCTGTCAATAACTCAGTACCTCTTACAGCATCTGTCAGCCCTGTCAAACCTGAACACTTTTTACTCTGACATAGATACAGTTTTCACCTGGCTTGGGTGACAGGGATAATGTCAACATGATTTCTTCTTTTTTGAAGTGACTCATATTATCAGCATTGATGAGAAATACCTCATGGGATATTTTCATATTATGGAAAGTTCATCATAATAATGAGTACTTTGGACCAATAAAGCCACGATCTCTTAGCATATTTTAATTCTAACTCAGCCACATACTGGCCGTGTGATAGAAGAAAGTTCTTTTGTTTTTCCTAAGCCATATTTTTCACTTCTTTATTTTGAGCTAATAGTTAATGACTCACCTCACAGATTTCTAGCAAACTGTAATAAACTGTGGCATCTTGCACTCTAAACTCTTGCACTGTTAGCATTTGGTAAACTGAGTTTGGTTCTGATGATGCTGATAGTAATGGTGGGGGCGGTGATGGTGATATTGCTTGTGGTGATGATGATGATGATGATGATGATGGTGTTGAAAGTGGTGATGTTGATGGTGATGAATGGGGTGGAGATGTTGACGGTGATGATAATGGTGGGAGTGAAGATGATGATGGTGGCAATGATAATGGTGATGGTATTGGCGATGATAGTGATGATAATGATGATGTAATGGTGATGTTCATGATCATAGTGGTGATGGTGGTGATATGATGATGGTAGTGATGGTGATAATGTTCATGATATAATGATGATGGCAGTCATGGTAGTGATGACAGTAATAGTGATAATTCTAGTGGCACTATGATAATATGATAATGATAATATGATATTAGTAGTGATGATGATGATGATAATAATCATTGTGTCAATGATTTTTGAATCTTTAAAACATCTAGTAAGGAAAATAAAAACTTGGAAAAGTACTTGGAAGTAGAAAGGGTCAGATTTATGCCCCACTAATCCTGGGGCTGCAGCCTCTCCTGTACTTAGTACTTGTGAAACACTATGACCAGCATACCAGGCTCTATTCAAAGGTACCTCCAAAACAAAGAAGTTCATCTTTCCTGGGTTGGGGCATTTATATAGAAGATTCATAACGGAGAGAAAGTGATCCAGTCCTGTGAAGGGTGTAGGCTGCTTAGCCACAGGGAGACTTATTAGGACTCGAAATGTGTTATAGTCTTGTAAGACTTTGAACAAGAGCCTGAATTTAGGGCTAGGGAATTAGCTCATCATGAAGACCAGAACTCACGTGAAAACATGGGCATGGAACAGAATGCTTCTAATCCCAGTGTTGGGGAGGTGGAGATGGGTGGAGAAGTGGGGTTGTTAGCCAGCTTGGCTAGAGGAATTAACAGTTTCTAGGCCAGTAACAGACCCTGTCTCAAAAATATTAGGAATATTAGGTGCATGACACCTGAGAAATTGTGCCTGAGGAATGACCCTGGAGATTATCATCTGGCCTCCAAATGCATATGCACACATGTTCATGAACACACACATGCCGCACACACACACACACACACACACACACACACACACACACACAGGGACCTGACCTTATCTGAACATAACTATGGTGCCCCCAAAAATTCAACTCTACTTGTTTTTTCCTGGCAGTCTTTTGAAGGTCAGAAGCATGTGTCTGTACCCACACACAGATACTGATGAAAGGCAGCCATGAACTCATGAACTCCATCATCTCAGTCACTGTTTCAGAGTTGGACTAGCAATGGAAATATGTAGAGATCACATTACATTACAGAATCTACTAAATCTAGAACCCCATCCAAATTCTGTCCCTTCTGAAGCATCCACTCACCAGCAAGTTCATTCCTCTTCTTCCCTGGATGCGCCTCAGTTATAACACCTGATTTCCAAGCCACAATCAGCTTGGTTGAGGAGACCATTCCTTGATAACTTTGTTTCCATGGCTTCCCACCTATCCTTCTGCTTCCACAATCCCCCTTTCTAGTTCCCTCTCCACATCATAAGCAGAGCTGCATATTAAAAATGCAAACAAATCATGTAACCCCTTACTAAAGCCCTCCCAGAGTAAGCCTACTAGTAATATACATAAGCCTGAGGGGTGATACACAAGGTGGTCCTCTGGACTCTACATGCATTTGCACACACACACACAAACAGAGAGAGAGAGAGAGAGACAGACAGACAGATAGACAGACAGACAGAGACACAGAGATAGAGAGAACAGAGACAGTGTGTTCTCTTCTATCATTTTAGTCTCAACCACAGTGGACAAAAGATGAGGAAGGACACCCAAGTTCATTTTCTGGCCCTGGGCTGTTTTTGCACACACCTCCATATGTACATATACCTGCACATTTCAAACAATAACACACACACACACACACACACACACACACACACACACACACAGGGAGAGAGAGACAGAGAGAGAGAGAGAGAGAGAGAGAGAGAGAGAGAGAGAGAGAGAGAGAGAGAGAGAGAGATCATAGCCTCTCCCTATGGTATCTGAGAACTTTTTACAGTGTCCAGGATAGACCAAACCCTTTAAAAGCTGGCGTGAAATGATTAAGTAAAGTAACAATAATAGAGAGACATCCCTCAAAAGAGTCAAGTCCCAGTTTTCAAAGCAGTCAGGAGAGCCATGGAAAGAGGCTCTGTTAGCTCACTCTATCTGCTCAGTCCTCCCTTTTGGCTGGGAGACAAGGAAGGAGGGAGCGGGCACTTGATAGAATCACCTCCCCCTCCATCCTGACCTCCTGGAGCAGCCGTCCACTAAGTGTTGCACTTGGCCAGAGCTCCCCATAGTAATTTGGTTAATTGGATGAACAGGCTCTTTAGTGACACCGCCTGGATTTCCACGCAGCAGTCCATCAAAACTAATCAGTTGGCCGAGTTCCATTGCTCAGCCACTGACAGCTTCACCAGGTCGGTGAGTAGATGGTAACTTTTTAAATGGAGGAACTTGCTAAATGATGGTAGTTAGCACTTGGCAGGGATGAAGGGGCAGGGAGGAGAGAGATGCAGTGTTTGGCTTTGTATTTCCTTAAAGACAGAGTCTTGTTGGGAACAGCTGATTGCAAGTTCCTTCCAAAGACGCTGGTGAAGAGCAATCACCTCGCAAGGGTACTCTGTTCCTTTGCTGCAAAGGGGAAACGCCCCCAAAGCTGGTGTGGTGCTTTTTCTCTTTAGTGGGTGTTTATTAAACACTTGTTACACCTAGTGTATGCCTGATTTAGCACACCCTATGAGTTACTGCAGCATCTGCTGCTGTAATAAGCAAGCCTTAACAATTTAGAGGCTTAGCACAAGAAATCAAACTTCCTGAGTCTGTCCCGTCAGGAGATCCTCATTGGAAGTGGTTCTCTCTTCCAGGCAGTAACTCGGGGACCCATTCTTCTTCTGTCCTGGTTCCACTAGGCCCCTAAATGTAGGTGTGTCTGACCTGAAGCCTGCAGGCCTCATGTGCTCTGGGGTAGCCGTGAATATGAACTAACAGAAAACCCTAAACTCAGTTAAAGCACTATGAAGTGATCTTTGATGGCTTGCTTTGTAAAGTTTCCATAATTCAGTTGCATGGTTCTCAAGTGTGAACTCTGTGAAGAGCAGTGACACTCACCATGTCAAAAACTTAGATGTGTCTGCACAGTTGGGAGCCTCATTGGAACCTTCCTAAAACCATGAGGGCTTGGGGGAGGCTAACATGGAGAAGATATGCCCAGTTTTCAATTTTCAAAAGCCGAGCTCCAGAAATAGCATGTGATCCTTTGGTTAAATTGTTTTAGTGAGGACTAGTGATGTGACCACACCTAGCTCCTAAGGGTTTGTTCACTGTAACAAAATACCTGAGACATACAACTTACAAGGAGGAAGGGCTTGTCTGACCCAGAGCTTCAAGGGTTTCTGTCTGTGGTTGTTTCATCCACAGGTTTTAGGCATGGTAGAAATCTCACGGCAGAAAGACGTGACAGGGTCAAGTTACTCCTGTCAGTCAGGGAGAACAAGAAGAAGGGTCAGGGATGAGACACCCCTCTAAAGCCGTACACTCAAATGACCTGCTTTGACCCACTAAGTCCTACCTCCTAACAGCCTACTCCTCTGGGACTCATCAAGAAAGTCTACCTGAGTGCTAGTGTGTATGTATACCTGTGCGTATGTATGTTCATGCGGGGATGCACGTGTGTGTGTGTGAGTGTGAGTGTGTGTGTGTGTGTGTGTGTGTGTGTGTGTGTGTGCTCATGTTTACATCTGGAGACCAAAAGACAACTTCATGTGTCCCTCCTCAGGCACTGTCTACCTTTCATTTTTGAGGCAGAGGCTTTCAGTTAGCATAGAGTCAGCACTTAGGCTATGTTGACTGGCTTGTGATGTGTCCCCTCATCCTGCCTCTACCTCCCCAACACTCAGATTGTAAGTGCTAGCTGCTATATTTGGGCTTTTCTCTGTGGGTTCTGGGGGTCAAACTCAGGTCCTCATACTTTCAAGGCAAACATTTCACTGACCAAAGCATCTCCTCCTCCTCTCTCCATGAGTTTAAGTCATCAGTGAAGTTACCTCCCTCATAATCCAGTCACCTCCATGATGCTCATCAACCAGGCATCTAAACCTTGAACACAGGAGCCTTTTTGGAGGGAACCCCATATGCAAGGGATCTGAACAATGTGTGTCCCCTGCCCAGTGACAACTCCATATCATGAAAGGGAGAGCCCGGGCTTTTGTGGGTACCTAACTATCTCTGCCGTAGGTAGTACCCAACCCTAGGAGAAGTAATTGAATTTTCCCTTTTTCTAGTAGAGAATGAGTGGCTCAGATGGATAAATACACATCTGTGGGCTTCTCCCCTTGGCAAAAAGCAGGGTCAATGCTTGTACACGTATAATATAAAACCGCTGTCTCCTTCTCCTGCTGACTCTCTCCCCTGTCCTCACCCATCCCCTTGTTCTGTATGTTGTTTCCTCCCGAAACTTGAATGGCTCTAAGGCAAGGACCTTTTGCCTTCTGGAATCTTGTATGTTTCCCACATGACTGTTCTGTCCATTTGGGTTTGAAAATCATCCCTACTGAGCAATCTTTAACCTAGACAAGGTTTGCGACATGCCAGATCATTGCACAAGCACTCACTTTTGCTTTCAAAAGTAAAGAGAACTCAAAGAGGACAACGATAGAAAAAGAGGTGTCTCTAAAAGGCACACTTGGTACTGTCACTACTTGGTCACTTCTTGATATAACAACCCTTGATGTCTTTCTATCATATCCATCTTGTCTCAAAGTAGCTATGATCGCTGGCACGGGGCTGGGGGTAGCGCAGTGAGTAAAGAGTGCTTACTCTGCAAGCATGAGGACCTAAGTTCAGATCCCCGCCACCCGTGGAAAATGCCAGTCATGGAATCGTGTGCCTGTAACCCCAGCATCTGGGGGACGGAGATAGCTTGTTGTACAGCCTAGCCGAAATGGCGAACTTCCGGTTCAGTGAGATTTAAGGCAATAACTCAAGAGAGCAATAAAGGGGCATACCCAGTATCCTGCTTGGTCTCCATATTAGAAAACAGAGGTGTATGTACCTGAACACTCATATGCATGTACTACATGTATACAACACACACACACACACACACACACACACACACACACACACACACACACACAATTATAGCTGTGATCTGGCTCAAAATGACCCCATATCTATGCTGCCTTGCCCTGTCTCCTGCCCAGCTCTTGTGGAACATTATCCCCACCCATCCCTGTACAGTGCAACCCTACTAAGAGTCAGATTTAATCACTGGCTTACTCATATGTTTTGTGTACTTTCCCATTTAGACTGTGGGATCCCTGAGAATGAGGCAGGACCTTTGTTGTTTTACCTCCTTTGTGCCTAGCACGGAGCCTGACACAGGCCGTGTTCATTCAAGTGTAAGTGCAGGAGGGAAATGAAGGCAGCTGTGCAGTAATGTCGTAGGCAACTGGAGTAAGGACTTTCCCATCCGCTAGAAGTTTAAACAGAATAAAAGCTCCATTTCCACTCAGGTGAAACTTTCAGTGCGGCCTAGCCGTGTCTCAGTGAGCTCCAGGCCAGCTAGAGACTTGTCTCAAAACAAACAAACAAAGAGGTGGGTGGTGTCTGAGGACTACTCCTGATGCCAGGGTTGTCCTCTAGCCTCCACGTGTGCACACACATGTGAAACGAGCACCCACACATGTGCAGCTGCACACACACTCTCACACACATTCTCATACACATACACAAGAAAACTCTGTGTGTGTGTGTGTGTGTGTGTGTGTGTGTGTGTGTGTGTGTGTAAGAGAGGGAGACTATGAGAAATGAAGGAACTGGGGGAAGAAGGAGAAAGGAAGGAAGGGGAGAGAGAGAAAGAAAGGAAGGAGAAAGGAAGAAAGAAAGAAAGAAAGAAAGAAAGAAAGAAAGAAAGAAAGAAAGAAAGAAAGAAAGAAAGAAAGAAAGAAAGAAAGAAAGAAAAAGAATTCGTTTCTGGATGAGGGGGTGTGATACAATGGTACGGCATGCTGTCTGTGTATCATGGCTACGTGTCATAAAACACAGAAGACTGAACATTATAGTTTGAGTAGGGAGGCTACAAAGGAGGCTATAATCTCCCCAAACTCTGACTCCAGGGACCTCTGACCTACTCCTTCATGTTAACAAATACCCCAGGGTCTTTGGAGACCAGGCCCAAATGCTCATTGCTCAACTGCCGGGTTTGTACGGAGGCTTGCAGAGAGCGCGCCAGAACCCATTTCTAAACAGTCTGATGATTTATTTGATGCCTTTGGATATTTAAGTAGTCTGCAGTATACACCAAGTGTCTAAAATGTTTATTTTTTTTCTTTGCTTTAATGTGCGAGACCTCTCACAACGCCTTGTACACCCCAGGCACTCAATAAATATGATTTATGGAAGATGTAAATAAATCCAAAGCAAGATTATGTCTGCGTTCATTAATTTGTAGCTCCAGCAGGCAGTCCCCCTCTCCAAACTTGAAAAGAAGAGAAAAATCCACACCAAATTACAGAAGAAAAGAAAAGGCAAAATACACAACCCTTGGGCCCTTGTATAAATGGGGAAACTCCCTGGAGTAAAGTATGTGGTTTTCTCTGCTTTCATATGCACAGGCTGTGTGACTTTGAGCAAGTTCCTTCACTTTTCTGGGCTATATCGTCTGAAGTAAGTAGTGAGTAGGTAGTTCAATGGTAGGTAGGTAGTGACCTTCAGAGGAGGCAGGCCCAGAAGAGCCAATGTTGTGTAACATGAGGTGTGGCCAGTGGTTCTCATTTGGGGGTGCAATGCCTGGAGCCTACAGACTCCTACATCAGAGCTGAACTCAAGCCTCTCATGCCTCTGGAAGGAGGAAATGGATGGCGAAGATGTAATGTAGCTCCGTGACTCTAGCTTGGTCCCCAGTACCCTGTCGTGCTTCTGTGGTGAGCATGGTTTATCCCACATACCCAGATACTCTGCTCTATCCCACATCCCTGGATGCCCAACCCTGCATCTCTGGTCCCTGGATTGACTAGATTTCTGAGCACATCTAGTGAGGCAGTCCTCCTCATCTCTGACTCACCCTGCAAACCCAACTTTACAAGGCCATTGCCCACTCTCCTTTTTGCCACCTCTGAGTAAATGGGGACAGAAAACCGAGGGAGAGAAGGCCAGTTGGGGAGCAGGGTGGGGTTGCCATCTGCCAGCAAAGCCCACCTGCTCTTGGAGGACGATCCCACTACTGCATCCCTAGCTGTCAGGCTCAGGGGCCTTGACCATGTCACTCTCTCTCTGCTCCTGAGTCCTTCAGTGCTTCACTGGCACGTGACACACCTCTGGTGCACTCCCATCCCTCTTTTGTGCTATTGTGCCTGTACACACTCGTCGAGATGCGCTGTGACTCATCAGGTCTCACTTCTCTGTCATTTTGCAGCTGTTCCCTGCATTCCCATTTCTTTATCCACCTACTGCTAGGCATGTGGGTTCTCTTCTGAGCTCTGGGGATATAACTGCTATGAACAGTTTATTTTGATTGACAAATGCCCTAATTTTTCTGGGTGACAGTGTGTTAACTGTTAATCACACAGGGTTAAGTATATGGAGTTTGCTCCCCATTGGTAGAGGACACATTCGTTGATCCAGAGTGAATGCTCAGAACTGTAGATGGGTCTCATCTCTACATTCTCTTTTCTTCTTGCTGTACGTCTTGGAAACTTCAGGGTAGTGTTTTTTTCTTAGTAAGTCAAGAATTCTTATCTTTTCACCCAAAGTAGTCACTTCACAGCTTCTGGCTGACATATCTAAATTGTCAGCATCATTTCTCTTATGCTTGGGACATCACTAAGTAAAGATTACCTAACATAATAAACACTAAGACTCAGTGAGAGTCTCTCTGAAAACAACATAGAGACTCAATAACTAACAGGGGGATAGTGTATATAGTATGGAAACAGTAAAAAGAGAAGGATGGAGCCAGATGGCCTTCAGTCTCACAGTACTGCTTAGAATCATGTGTCATTTTGTTAAATGGTTAAAATTTGAGAATTTGTTCATCTGGCATTTTCCATTTAATATTTTCAAGTCTTAGTTAACTTGTGTAACTGAAACTATGAAAAAAAATACAATTCTAGATAAGAGAAGTGATTTGTGTTTATTATTGCATGATGTGGTCTCCAATGGGAAAACATGCTCCTTTAAGTCTATCAGACAAGTGTATGGTTATCTGTGATATCATTGGCTCCTACTGGCTTTGAGTCCCAGCTTTAGATCAACTCCCCTATCTTCTGGTCTTTATACATAAAGATTTCTGCTTCTGTGAAACATTGTACCTGGACTTCAGGTTGCAATGAGATGTTCAGCATTTATCCCTCACATGAAACCTGAAATTCAAGTTGGCGAAGATGCCTCTCTGGGACCGTGCTTGTCAGCTAATCTTGCTGATCCTGGGTTTGGTAATAGGGTCTGCTGAACCATTTTTGTCTGTGATCATGTCCCTTTGGCTGACCCTCTGATATTTCAAAGGCTTGTCCCCACAGTAGCCCCCTTGGTCTCCCAGCTGCTGAGAGTATGGGTGCCATGTTAGAAAGACATCTAAGTGTTCAGATGGACCAGTCCTCAATGCAGACATCAGATCAATGATGGAAAAACACATCTAATCAAAAGGAGCTCTCTCATTGAACTTCGAGTGACAGAACCATGTTCTCCTGGCCCAAAGAGCCAGAGAATAGTGCAGACCAGATCCCTGCTACCCCTCATGTCCTGCTAAGACACACAGTGAGAGCTGCAGCTCCCCACCTTGCGCAGACTCAGCTCAGGATATTACTGACTCTCCCACTGCACAGTTTGAGAGGTGGTACTTAGGGCACTTGAATACATCAGGTCATCTCCAGAGGCTGGAGTGCAGGGGAGAGCTGGGCTACAAAGTGCAAAACCCAGAATAGGTTTGTGTGAATTCAGGGCCTTGTGCATACTAGACCACTATTTCACAACTCAGCCATCATAGCGATTGGGGTCCACAATACCTCACCGTGAATCCCAGCTTAGAATCGCCTGTGAGATAAATGACCCGGGGAGTTTCACTTTCTCCCCAGGCTGTAATGTATAATAAAGAACCTCACTAGCCTTGGTAACAAGCCTGGATACAATTGACCACTTTCCTGTTTGAGTAGGAGGCTTATCTCACCAAATCATGCCTCAGTTTACCCATCTGTAACACGGGACTAACCTTGTGAAATTAAGGATTGAAGAAACGGCTGTAAAATCACCATGCAGCCTGGAATCTCTACCTGATCAATATTAACTCTTGTGGTTGTGATTGTGATTGCCCCCTTCTTTTTTACCTAAGGAGGACATGCTGAGGACGAAGTAAGGTCAAAGTGCACAGACGGACAAATAAGCAGGATGTCAGTTCTGCACTGAGGAAATATTTCCTGCTCAGTAGGAAAGGCGGAATTGGAGCCAGGGCACTTCAGTTGTTGTTGTTGTTGCTGTTTGTCTATGGATACTTCCCTCGTCAACTGTAATCAAGCACCCAGCCTGTGCTGGTAGCTCCTGTAGACACTGGAGCCATGCCCTGGGGTGAAGCAAAACTTCTGTCCTCAGGACCTATGGTGCTAATGGTGGGCAATAGACAAGTTAGCGTATGTCTGTCGGTGGTGTTACTAAAATAAAATCAGACAGGGTGGATGACAGAGTAAGGGGCTAGAGCGCTGCAGGGAGGGAACCTCTTTCATGAGGACACACGTGTCATGGAGGCTAGACGAGAGGAAGAAGAAAGCAGGCATCTGGGCAAAACTGCCAGGAAGAAAAGACCAGGAGTGGGTGGGAACCGGGAGGAAAAAGAGAGACAAGAATAGCAGGAGCTGGGGAAAGCCCTGGTGAGGTGAGGCCACGCCGACCTGGATTTGGGCTAAGGATGGGAAGGCTTGCGAGGGTTAGGTCTGTAAAGGGAGCCATGGACTTTACCTGGAGACACAATGGCATGAGAGGAAATAGAGACTACAGTGAGTCACACTGGATACCACACTGACCCAGGCAAGCAGAGGCGTGCCTCGTTGGGAAATATTCTGTTCTGTCTTATCCCCATTTCACAGATAGGAAAACCAAGTTGAAAACAACAAGAAAGAAATCCAGAGATCAGAGTAGCAGGGGGAGAAAATAGCCAGGAAACAGGGTGGGTTAGAGAAATTATTCATTTCAGCTAGGTGTGGTGGCACATGCCTGTAACCCCAGCGTTGGGAGGCTGAGACCGAAGGATGGGAGTTTGGGTCCAACATGAGCTACATAGGGAGTTCAAGGCTAGCCTGGGCTATGTAGAGGAGAAGAGAGGGGAAGAAAAGGGAGGGGGGGAACTCTTTCTACTTCATGGAGCCCTGTGAAGCTTCATCAAGGCTCCTGATATTTCAGTGTTCTCTGCAGCCCCCATGAGGACATCACCCTTTTTTCCCTTTGCTGAGTGGCAGCCACACTCACTCCAATATCAGGCTTGTCAGGCCAGGGCAAAAGACTAAGAAATGTCGCTTTCTTCTTCCGCATGGGATTAGGTTGGCATTAGCTCCTTATTTGTTGAGGGACTTGATCTCATTACAGATCAATTTGCTGAGTATTGAATACACGGGACAAGGAGGTGCTTCATTTCCCCAGCAGCCTGCTGTGGTCTTGAAATATCTGAAGCCCTTTCCATGCTGGCTCAGAGACTAACTCATGCTCTTGTTCTACGGGTTTCCACGGTTTCTTCCTGTTGTCTGTCACTCAGGGGCTTGGCTGTCATTGCCAGAGTTTATGATATTTTGCAAGATAAGAAAGGTAGAGGCAGGAAAGGGAGCTTTGAAGTAGCTCAGGCCTGGCTGGGATTAACTCTTCCCAGCTGCTTCCTCACTGGATGACAGGAGCCAGCTTCTGCATCTTTGCAAGCTTCCAGCACTGTTAGCCACCAGGGAGGGCAGGACCTGTTCACAGAGGCCAGAGATCATTGCCACGCTCATGCCTCAAGCATAATGTAGCCCTGTGCCTGGCTCCTGGCTGTTAGGGAAATGATCTATTTCAAGAGTGTTTCCCAG